>JAYJMJ010000001.1:5434224-5447870 GCA_036873875.1 Laminaria ephemera
CTTGTAGTTCCGACCAAAGACTGGTGTCACATCGGCGTTGAGAAATACGTCGGGTTCGCCGAATGCGCCAAGCCGAACGATGTACAGGGTCCAATCCTCAATCTCGTGGCCATAGAACTCCTCCACCTCATCCATGTGGCCGAACGCGGGCACCGCATCCATGTTCATCAGGGTCGCCGTGTGGGCCCCGTTGATGTCACACTGCCAATCTTCTCCACTGACGCACGTTGACATCGCGTTGTGATGGTTTTCAGTTCGACGACTTGTCCTCAACGTTTGGGATGAGTTTCGACGTTGAGCTTTGCGCTGGGTGGGGGGTCTGTCCACCTGTGTCGTGGCAGCAGTTGCGGTGGTAAACGTCGGGCGCTTTTGCTTCTTGCTTGGGCACGTCAGTCAGCGAAGACCCCGTACGCACCGAAAAGGGGAGGGTTACATGTGCTTCGTATAGACTAGTGTGGCGGGATAGAGTTTTGATGGTGACGGCATCATTGCGACCAGTCGTTCAAAACTCCACGAGGCTACGAATAGCTACCTCTGTCGTGATGCGTATTGGTGGCTTCTCATCTCCAGGTGGGGGCGAAGAAGGCACACCTGCGACACATGCTGCGGTCGGAGCGTTGAGGATTGAGCCGGCGGGGTAGACATAAAAAAAAAAACATCATGCTAATACGCACCAAGGCTACGGAAGGGGGGGCATTTTTGGAGCCTCAAATGCCAGCCGCTCAGAGCCTCTCAGGCGAGTGTCTACCCTATCAGTTTGCAATTCGCAAGTATTTTTACTTGTTTTGATTCGCGGTATGCACCGCCGTCGAATTATTATATACGCGCTCGTTTTTGAGTGAGCTACAGGGCCGTTGGTGCTAGTGGCATAAACCCGGTAGTGAAAATGACGTTATAACATCCCGCCTACCGTAGGCCGGGTGGCAGGTAGTGTGCTTATGTGGAGAGATAAGCAGTGTGGTTAAGTTGTTGCCAAGAGCAGACGACTGGGTGAGCGATGTACACGAAGACCGCCGTATACACGATCACTGGTGACGGGCAGTGATAGCGGCGGATGCCATGGTACTGTTGGTTGAGATGTTACAATACATTGATTTCGGTCCTGGACAAAACGTCCAAATCTTGGGGAGGTGCGGAAAATTGGTCGGTCCCTCCCTGAGCAGAGGGCGTGATCATCACGTCCAGCACATGCGACGCATATACTATTGTCTCGATTAGCTGTGGCACCACCAAACATCAAAGCAACTGAGGGAAGCACGTCGCCTCGACTACAGCACTGTATACCTAGTACACATAGAGGGATCACGTGACACATACTTTACCTGGAATATGGTGTTTTTCAGCCTGATATCGCAGCAACCTTACCGCATCATACCAGCAAAATTGCTCGACTGTTACGGGTACCTTTACGTTCCCAGAAACCTGTGCCAAACCATACATCATTTTAGGGTACGCATCTACAGCAGTACTATACCAGTATGATGAGAAGCAACCGCAAAATACCAGGGACTTTAATGCCTTCAGTCTTGCGCAGACGCCCCCTTAATGGTTGCGGAGAATGCATCGAATTATCTACCCAAAGCGGGCCTACTGTACGTCCATTAACACAAGTGAAGAGAGATAAGTATTTCGTGCCATCCGTGAGGGGCGCGTTTGTTAGTGGCATTTGTATAAACTGCAGCGGACGTTCGGGCGCCGACCGATACTGAGATAAAATCAGAACAACACTCGATGACAAACCCCCGTTGCTCGACTTGTATACACTGTACTCACAGGAATAAACTGCAATCAGAGGAATAAAACTCACTCACTACGCTCTTGCCCAGTAGAACAAACAAGCTCGCCTAAACGGTTGATCTTGGACTGGCTAAGCAAAGCTTAGGCATGCCGGGCTGAGCCACCAAGTACCCCCAATCAAGCTGCCCGCTTCACCATACACGCGCGGAGCAATTTACAACCACAGTGGCCTGTTGCGGCTCTTCTACTTCTAGTGCACTAAACTATAGGGCTTAGTTTATGCCCTATTTACTCGATGTCTTGGATTTGGTGCTTTCGCCTGAGCCCCCTTCCTTGGCCTTCTTGCGACTCTCGTCCTTGTCCTTCCCCTTATCCTCCTTTTGCCGCCGTTCGCCATCCCCACTGCCGCTGTCCTTCTTGGGACTCCCTTCCTTTCTACCGCTTCCTCCACCTGACTTGCTGTGGTGTTTTTCAGTATCAACACTCTTGCTAGAATCTGGTAGGCGAACGCTTTCCACCTCATCTTCCGGGGCTTCTTCCCCCTCCAGCTGCAGCTTGAGTGGTGCGTCTTTGTGGACGTTGAGCCTCCCGCTTATGGATACATCGGGGTCCATGCTGAGACTGAGGCACGTCACGCTACCGACGACGATAGCCGACCGACGTAGCCTCACTCGCTCAGCTTGAATATTGCCGATGATTTTCCCATCGGATACAATCTGTCGAGCCGAACAAAAACGCAGAGAGTGTTTCCCCCAGTCGACATTTTGGAAGAGCAAAAAAAGCATGTGAGTTAACTGAGAGTTAACTCTTTTATAGCTACAGTACGGTAATTGCACCTTCGTTTTGGGGACAAACTACTTGGAATTAGAGTTGGCTGCTTGTGTAGCAGCAAGAGGGTTATTAAGCCATTTGTGTAGCAAGCGTGTGTTTGTATACGGACACAGCCTAGATGCCTCCCATAAGTCACACCGCCCTCGAAAAACCGCAGGCTTGCTATTGGTGCATCAACTTGAAAAAACGCAGGCTTGTTATTTGTGCATCAACTAGCTTTTTGGTTGGCATACATTTCCGTTTTATCATGTTAATGTTAGTCGTCGTTTTTTGTTTCTTGGTCGTTTTTTTGTGATTGACGACACTCACGCCGCACCTTGTCCGATGGGAAGCAAAAAACAAACGAAAAACACACCCCTTGAAAAAGCGTACACCCTCTCGAGGTCCGAGATATTTCCTCCAATAAATCACACATCCCTTGAAAAACTGCACACCTCTCGAAGGTTCGCGATATTTCCTCCCATCAGTCACGCTCGTCTTGAAAAACTGCACACCTCTCTAAGGTCCGAGATACTGTCTCCCATAAGTCACTCCCCTTGAAAAACTGCACACCTCTCGAAGGTCCGAGATATTGCCACGGATGACGCCTGATGCTCCGACAACCAAATCTCCCGTCGAGGTCAAAGTCCCCTTGAAAGACCCGTCCACTCGAAGTAGTCGCTCGAACGAAAGCTCTCCCTGGAGATCACGAATGCCACAAAATAGTTTACGGCGTTGTCACATAATACGTGTTGAGGTGCATTTGTTGGGGATCATGAATGCTACAATCTAGTCATGAATGCAACCACCAAATAGTCATGAATACCACCAAATAGTCATGAATGCCACCAAATACGTAGTCATGAATGTCACCAAATATTCATGAATGCCAATAAATAGTCATAAATGCCAACAAATAGTCATGGATGCCAGCACGTAGTCGTGAATGCCAGCAAATAGTCATGAATGTCAACAGACAGCAAATAGTCATGAATGTCAACAGATAGTCAAAATAGTCGTGAATTCCACAAAATAGTCATGATTGCTAACAAATAGCTATGAATGCCAACAAGTAGTCATGAATGCCAGCAAACAGTCATGAATGCCACAACATAGTTTACGACGGTGTTTTACGTAATATAATAGTGTTGAGGTACATTTGTTGGGGATAATGAATGAACCAAAAACATAGTTTACGGTATTGTAGCGCATTAGGTGTTAAGGTACATTTGTTGGGGATCATGAACGCCAGCAAATAGCTCACGGCGTGTTTGCCGTAATATGAGTGTTGAGGTACATTTATTGGGGATGTGTGACCCCGGCTGGTGCGTCAAACATCTATCAGGCGCACAGAATAAATGGGATGAAAACACACACACATTGGGGATTAAGAATACCAATAAAAATAATTTGCGGCGTTCTCACGCAATAGGTGTCGAGACATATTTATTAGCTACCTCTCGAACGTGCGAGTAGTGATGAGTCTTGCGAGTGCTGGTAGGCAGCGGGCAAAGAGTCTCAACCTTCAGTACACAGCAATGATGAACAAGAGTGTTCAACAAAGGTTGGCGCTCTAGGTACGGTGGTGACGTCGATGTGCAGGGCAGGGCGTAAGCCCGCACCCCGGTATGGCCGATGTCGGGGCAATAGGTAGTTTTTCCCGTTGTAATTGTACAACAAGTGGAGCTACGCCATAACTACGCATTCACTACAACGTTATTTTGCATTCGCGTCTCGAAGCAATGCACGCTTTCCTCCGACCCAACGCGTGCGCGGATAAACAGACGGTGACCTGAAGGTTGGTCTACAGTACGAAGAACGTAGCTGGGCTAACTCCGCTGCGAGATGTAAAACAAATCACGATAAGATAGTTGCGACCTCCGGGAATTGTCATTCGGGTGTTTGCGATTACTAAAATTCTGTCGGGTTGGAAAATATGAAACCGTAAAACATCAAAACCTGATTGGTTGTTGCTCATTTTTTGGTGCAATTGTTTGGCTGGTTGGTTGGAGTTATCCCGACCAACCCAACCCAAGAAATATATTGAGGGTTGTGGGTAAAAAGGACCATTTTGGCCGTTTTTAACTAATTTTTCGTGGGTTGGATTGGCCTTGGGTTCTGGCATTTGTCGGTTTCAATACTATCATTAGATGTTTTCCTACCCAACCTAATTTGGTATCCCGCAAACTCTCTATTGATCAGCAAAATAACTATCGTTGCTCAGTGAAATATTAAGGAGTGAAACGATAGCCAAAAGCAGTATCAGGCCCCTTTGTGACCACCCGCCTGAAGAAAAAGCAGGATCAAATTATCGTTCAATCTGAGGAAAGAGCAGGATCAGATTGCCGTTCAACTACGAAAGAGCAGGATCAAATTGTCCTTGAATCTAAGGGGAAAAGCAGGTCCCACCTTCACGTGCACGTGTTCGCCGACAGTTGTTTCTGGCGTGTCCGCCTACGCGCATGGATTCGAGCGAATTCGACGGCAAAAGAGGAGGCGAAAACAATATTCAAGTCACATCGTAGCGACGGTTACTTGCCTGCTGCAACAAGTATCAGCGGGAAAACATTAATGGCCAGCAACGAAAAATTGCGTTATAGAAGTACCAGCGGGAAGAAATTACTTGAACCGCGACAAAATGTAGACGTTTGGTAGCATGGCCCCACGCTGGTGGAAAAAATACATTTGCCTCATGAGGACTACGCAACATACATGTGCAATTCGCGCTGCGAAGAAAAGATATTGCCTGTTGGGAATCTTCACACGGCCTGTGCTGCATTCGCGCCGAACATGTACGACAAAGGTTTCGGTGAGGTATATTGAGATGACGTGTACCGTAGGACGAAGAATAGCGCATCTCCCTTCCGAGTACTTGTTTTCTCCGTACCTCTTATGAAATCTCGATTTTCCGCCATAATATGATACATGTTTCTGGCAGTGAATCTAAATGGCTTTTTCGAGAAAGTATGGGCGAGGCAAAGGTAGCCTGAAACATTTTTTGTTTGAGGTGTAGCAACTCCGGAGGGCTCAGGATTGTGGGAGGACCCCGGCATACAGTTGCAAGGGCAAGGTGAGGTATAGCCGATCCCCTTTGCCCAGATGCTGGTAAGGCTGGCCCGAAAAGCAAGTATTGGGTTCACCCATTCAGAATGTACCTCCAACAATCCAAGTTCCTCCAACGATCCAAGTTCGTACGTTCAAGCCGTGGGTCGACGATGCACGGCGTTTTCATTGCCGAACGCCACTGTACATACCACGGCACTCATCTCAGAAGGTATTTAGTCTAACCGGCGGTCACACACCAGGTAAGAACGCCAATCCCTTCAATCCCGCGTTCTTTGCACTGTGCCACGATTCTCGCTTCATTGGCGCCTGCCGTATACTAACTCATCATTTAGAGCTAATAATTAGAGCCCGACATGCGCCAAAGCATTTCGGTATCTCCATTGCTCTGCGCCATAAAATTTGACGCAAAACCACTTTCCTGCCTGAGTACCTTGTGACGTGCGGTTCTGTTCCCGACACGAAACACGTGCCGCACCAAAACATCATGTGATGCGTTAACTGCTGTTACATCGAGCTACCTGACAAGGAACAAGCATCGTTATTCTGATCAACCACGACACGTGTGAAACAGTACGTCGGTATACAGAAGTGAACGCTTCCACAACAAAAACATGTTCGTTCACTGAGTGCAGCAAATGTGCACCGTGTTTTTATAAGAGTTCAGCGCTTGGTGTTTGGGCGTATTATAGCGCCCAAGCTTTTGGACGAAGCACCAGGAAAAAAGGAGTGATCGCAAAAGGACTACCCAAAACATAGGACGAGAAAGGTCGCGGCCGTTATGTTTCCCTGCTATTTTTATTTTTCGATATCAATCTAACTTGGTCGCAATGATAAGTGGAGCCGGCAAACCACGCCTCAGGCGTATATACATACATTAAGTTATTTTAGCTCACCAAAATGTTCCGAGGCGCGAGCTCTGCGCGTCCTGTTGCACCGTCCTCTGGATGGTTTGGATGGTTTGGATGGTTTGGGTGGTTTGGATGGTTTGGGTGGTTATGGTTCCTGTCTGCTTCACGCTCGCCGAGCCGTCGAGGAACCTGCTGTCGGAAAGCACGACCAGGTTGTTTTCATTTTTTACAATGCCATACAAATACGTCAGCTGTGAGTTCTCTAGATTAGGTCCACGTTCAGCTTGGTAAGCTGATACCGCGGTTGCGCGTTTTCTACATGCATTCCTCTTGAAGGATGTAGCCCGGTGTGTCCCCAACATAAAAGATCTACAATGCTAGGTACCACCACTACTACAACTGTGCACTCAACACATTCTGCGCGCAGAAAGTACACTCATCAATAGTTCGTACTATTTACGTACGTCAAACGTCACTGCTCGATGTGGGTTGTTCCTTCTCCCCGCCATGAGAGGAGCGAGCGCAGTTTCGGTACGCAGGGTGATCTGATCGCAGACAGCCCTCCCTTTGTTTTCCTGTTGACCTTGGACTGTGTTGCGGGGGGCTGCTTTCTACCAGGTATCAGTACCAGGTATGTATTACACAAGAGGTGTGAAATAACGTGGTCTGTGGTGGTGTTGTATTGAAGGCGGACGGCTCAAACATATTTAGCTAGTTGTTGACGGCTCATTTAACGCAACCCGCTTTGAGGGGGACACATCTTACTACTGTACAGTCTCACATCTACTACTAAACTGTATTCATGTTACCAGGTTTATCATACAGCATGATGTGATACGTACATAACGGTTCCGAGATCAGAGTAATCTTGTCTTGACTTTTGTATTGAGCCCCAAACAATATTTCTTGCTGATGCGAGATTATAGAAAAACTTCGAGACTCCCAGTTTATACGATCGTATTATATGCGTACTTCATATCAACTTTGTTGAAGCGCTGCAGGCATCCAGCCAAGGCAACCGCTTAGATGTTATGTAGCCGCGTCGACGGCTGATTTCCTGCTTTCGAAAAAATGACCGCCAGCAGCCAACCGCGCTTTCGTCGTATTAGACGAGTCAACGAGTCAACGAACCAAAGGTTTGTCCGACAGGTACAACAGCCGTATTGTCATTTTCAAAGTAAAAAAATGTGTGCATATATTTCATTTCTACTCGTGCGCGCAGATGGAAGTTCTACTTGCAGTTTGCTTGCCACCGACTTAAACTCACGTGGTAGCCTGCTCCTGCAGATGGCTGTGTCACCATACCACCCCAGGGGATCGCAGGAGCGTCGTCGACGGGGGTATGGGAAGTATCGAGCGGCGGACGGCGCGGCATGTTCAGGAATCAACGACAACAACATTTTGCGGTGTAATTATTTTGTGACCGAAAAACGAAGAGGAATGCAAGAATGCACATGGACAACATTACATGTCGGGAAGTCCTCGAAATTACCTCCATACGATGGTCATCCTGGTATGTCGGTACAGCTCGCTTCCCTCTGGGAGGTGGTGGTGGGCCGGATCGAAGCTCCATGCCGACTTGGTACCTGGACAACATGCAAGCGTGTTTCCCTAAAAACGCGGCCTGACATGTGCCGGTTCGGTTGGTGGAACAATCGACGAGGAGAATAAAATCGACGAGGAGACGAGGAGGCATTTTTGGTTTTCGTCTTTTCGTATCTGCGAGGCAACGCGTGACACACAGCTCACCCTGCGACAAGGCGGCGGCGGCGGCGGCGGTGGTGGCGGTGACACTCTCCTGTACGGAGCAATGGTGCAAACATCTACAGCGGAGGAGCTTACGAGCCAGGAACTGGCTGAGTTTCGAGAAAGTAGGTATTCACATCGTACGGAATTCTCCACAAAAAAAGACGCGATGATCCAGATTTACCAGCTGCATTTTTTGCGGCACAACCTAAAAGGATGCTTGTATAAATATCTCCACCTGTGTACTCGTATATCTGCCGTGAGATGAACGAAGTCCACCCCCTTACTCGTACGGTGTTTGCGTGTGCTCTTTGTGGCAGTTTTCGATCTGGTGGATAGGGATGGAGGCGGAACAGTGACGAAGGAGGAGCTAGGAGAACTGGTGCGTGGGTGCGGGATTAATATTCGAGGCGGACGTAGAAGCGAAGAAATTATTTTCCCCGTTTACCGTATACCGCCCGTATCGTCCGCCTCGCATTCGTACCTGCAGCTATCTGGCATGCACAGCAGTCGCGGTACAACTAAACATTCAGTTTGATGTTTGTCGGGAGATGCTGGTCAAGGAGGTACTGTAGTTCCTTTTAACGAAAACCAAACGGAGCAGCGTGTAGCATGGCGCTCTCTTCATGGTGTCCTTTTCTACGCCCCAAGTCCGTATCATACTGCAGTCTGTCCTCGTACGTAGGTCGTGCCAAGATATACGTTGCGACGACGATGCGAGCCGCCAATATGCGAGACATGTATACATGTATACATCGAGGATAGAAGTATAGAACATCGAGATTATGTGAATTGTATTGCCTTGTTTTCTCGTGCATCGTGCTATAATATTGTATACAGATGGACACGCTTGGAATCGAGGCCACCCCAGAGGAGGTGGATCTTATGATCGACGAAATCGACCAAGACAATAACGGAGAAATCGACTTTGAAGGTGAAAAGGCGGAACTCCTATTGATGGCGTGATCAACTTGCCTGCGTGGAATCACCGATAAGGACAGATATCACGGCCGACCGTACGCGTACAGAGCGTCGAGGACGAATCGATGCGTAACTCAACGCTTTAGAGATGTATGTACAAAACGGGATATCGCGAGATCGTCTTTCCAATACCAACGCGATGAGGATAGAAAGCCTTCCTCCAATAGGTGCAAGATATAGCACAACTTGTATGACGCCATACCTTCAGGCTCTCCGCCGCAAATGCTCGGTTTTTGACCACCCGGGTCCGTTACACAAAATCGCACATTAATCATGTGAGGCCCCTTTTCCTTCGTCGCCTCGTTTCGACCATGCTTTTGCTCCAAACAGAATTTGTCGCTGTAATGTCGCGAAAAGTCAACGCATCCTACACAGCCGAACAAGTCAAGAGCGCGTTCAAGGTGAGGGTGTCGGAGCAATTTATATCCAGATCGTTTGTTTTTATGATACCCAGGTGTTCGAGTTCTATAAGCATAGCTATCCGTACCATCGACGACCCGGAATTTTACGATGCATGCTCTTCCAGCCATCCGCAGTAATAGGGCATGGACTTTGGGACTTAAGCACCACCGACCAAGGTGGTGGTGTTCTGACCCGCCGAAGTATGAAACACCATGATAAAGGGTACCAACGTGGGACCTAGGTAGATATGGGGTGCAATCTGTGATGCAAGGATAATAGCGTTTTCGAATATCACGGACAAAGTACGAAAGGCAAAGCTTCGATCCGCGAACCTAGAGCCGATCGTCCATATATGACCCGGGGTATGGTTACCATGGAATCGGCACCGATTTTTGCACGGAGACACTCTGGTTCTGGGTGGTCCCTATTGGTCCCGTCGCTATATAGTCTATGTCGCCAACTATTCTTCAAGGTGGGCATCATATTCATCTGCGATTATGTACACGATGGCCCAAAGCCGTGGGTGGGGTCTTGCGGCGATCGACCTTGCACTTTGTACCAGGCACCTACCAGTGAGAGGGCTTTGCTGAACTGGATACTATTATCAGGAAAACAAGGAGGTTTTACGTGCAAACTGGCATCGGAATTATCTGTCGCAGAAAAACATATTCCCTGCAAAACCGTTGTTTCGGGAACACAAAAAATGTACAGGTGTTTGAAGGCAATTCTCCTCCAGGACACATCAAAATAGACTCGGTGCTCAAGGCACTGACCACATACGGCAGCGAACAGCTCTCTGAAGAGCAGGCCCACGACCTCGTCAGCCAGGTAAATCGTTGAGCGAGCAACGTCTTGTCCTCGCACGGTTATACCTGTGGCAGGACACTCCGCGAGAAAAGCTGGCGAGGCTGACCCGGCGAAACAGATATTGTTGCGGTTCACGCTAACCTTGAGGCGTTACAAATGTATCATAGGCGAACCCCAGAATTTCCCAATATTCATGAACAATCTCCAATTTACTCGAAATGGCACTACTGCTGTAGTCAAAAGAAAGTGTTGGGCCCCTTTTCGTATCATCTCCTCTTTTACTATGGCACTCCATCTCAGCCAGTAGCTCATTGCCGATCTCTCGCGTTTGTTTGCGCCTTTCAACAGCTTGAACCGGACCACAACGGCATGGTCAACTACGTCGAGTACATCAACATGGTAAGTTTCAAGCTGTGCTATAATATACCAATACGTTATTACATCTGTTTCCTCGCTTACCCGCGTATCAAAATACATAAAAAAAAAGAAGCCCGTAAACGTCCTGTTTCGGTCAAAAGTTGTCACCACGCTTGCCACACTTCTCAGGAAGCGATTGATGCACGAAACATCCTCTTCATGCAACCTGTACACCTGCACAGATGATGAACGACTAGCTGTGGCGAACACCATTCCGGGGACGTGACAGGGCTTTCGTGAATGACCAGCCGGACGCTTGTCAACAACCTGCGGGGGAGATATATTCGCAGTGGTCCTGCTACCAGTTCGGCTTCAAGTTTCAAGATTTTTTACTCCATATTATTGGCCGAGGATCACGTCCGCGGGTTGGGGAACACAAAATAATGTTTATGAACATTTTACCCTGATCCCGCTTGGCACCCTGCTCCCACGCAAACCTGACCCCACCCGGACCTGGGTCCTACAAATTAACCTTGGAAATATTAATACCGGCAGGGCCCACCCGGCACCCTGATCCCACGCCGACGGCTACAGCCAGCAGCAAAATCGCTCCAAATAAATTTCTTAGAAACTTGCTGCCGAAACAATTGTAAGGAAGGCTCTATATGTCCCAGCTATCATATATGTGGACCATATGGGCGACATATGTGCATTAACGAGTACCGCTTGGTAACATCGCGTCGCTGGTTTGAGCGAAGTAATCGATAAATGGAGTTAGACTTCACGCGGCCGGCTGCTGTACACGCATCCGTCGACGGGCGCCCTTCGTATCGTCCACAAAACTATTCAACCGATGCAAATTAGCTCCCTCAAATGCCGTTAGAGCTATTTGCTTTAAACAGCGCTCTAATCCCGTGCCACGAACAAAAAAGCTATGATACGATTCTGCTGCATTCCAGCCACCTGTTCTCAACGTTGCTGTTGCAGATACAAGGACACGATTCCGATGCTCAAATCCTAAAAACCAATAAAATTCGTCGTATTTCTCAATATCATGTTCCTAGGCAAACGCCTGCCTCTAAGTAACGAAGTTGTGCTATCGTGACTGGGATACAATATCCAACTCAAATCTGGATGAAAGAGTTCGCTCGGCGCCCTTACAAAATCCCGCTCACAGAGGTAAATTTCTTCAAAGGTTTCCGCCCTATCTCCCCCATGCATACTCCCCCCCCCCACCGAAACTGCCCCCCAACCCCAAAGAAAAAGCGTTCCTCGGTAATCATCGATGTCCCGACTGCAACAATCTTACTCTCGCGGCCATTCAAGCCAGGGCGTAAGATAGCGCCGGGACGAAGATGATAAATCTATCCGGCAATCGTCTCATTCAACAAAATACACAACCTGCGAGCTCACACGTGAACGTCGGAGGGGAGTATATACTAAACGATAGTGGGATAAAAAAACAGTCTTTTCAACAGCGTCTAGAAACTGCCTAAATCGACAAACAAAACTGCCAAAACCGATTCATACATGGTACAATATTACAGGCGCGCGCGACTACAAGATAAACTGCAGGCGTTCGTTCGCACATGAAGGTCAACGGCAGCAGGCACTAAAACCCTAACAAGGAAACTCACGATGGATTAAGAAGTCCATGCCTTCGTATGTACACCACGATGCCACGACAGGAGATAGATGATACAACCCACTATATGGGGAAAATATGTTACACTCGACTATACCCACCATCACTCAATCCTCCTGCACTAGAGGCGGGAATCGCGCGTTCGATCGTTGCTTGATCGTTTTAAACACTCCCGGGAAGGCCATGGTGTTCTCCGGCATGCTCTCGCACCAGAAGCGCGAAAAGCGCACATATTCCTCACCTGTTTCAAGCGGAAATGGTCGTGAATAAGTTTACGTGTACATCCGGCGTGGAGTATCGCATTAGCAGACAAGCAACCACAAGACCAAGACGACGAGACACGCCTCCACGGTAAAAAAAATGTTTAAAACAACGTCGCAAAGACGCATGCTGCGGTAGGGGTGCACCGATATATTTCGGAGGCTCCTCACTTGAGGAGCTCTATACCCCACACTAAAAACTGAATTTGACAACAACTGAAATTGCAACTCGATGAATAATCCCATGGCCTACGCATGTAGCCAACAATATTGTAAAACGCAAATGGTATTCCAACGATATTAGGTACTGTAGTTCCTCAGTTGAGGAGCTCCGGTAATCAGGAATGTTTAGGCCAAATCGTGCCCCTGTCATAGCACGCATCGACATGTTATACCTGGTACCAGGGTATATAATACTATGAGCGGTCTCACCGTAAACCTCGTTCAAGGCGGCGACACCTGCCGCCACCAAGGTCTCATCATCAAGAGTTTCGTCAGGTAGCCGGCCCGGGGGAATGTGCTTGACGAGTGATTCGTAGATGACGATATCAAGGCGCCGCTCCTCAAGCATGTTTGTGACGAACGCCGTGATGTTGATGCCTGCCAAGTCAGAATGGGCCCAGTGCGGAAGTACTATAAACATACAAGATATCCCTTTGGAGTGAGGCTACACGCTTAGGTCGGGGCGAAGTAAAGCGGGTGACGCAAGGTTTACATCAATGCGTAAAAAAATGCCAGGAATTAATGCATTATACAGTGGAGGTCCCACTTTAGTGCAGTCCACTTTAATTCGGGGTCCCACTTTAGTGCGGTGAAATTTTCTTGTCACGACTTCGTCTCACTTTAGTGCGGCCGCACTAAAATGCCCGTCTTTTGTTTAGGGTTTTGGCGGTCCTAGCATTATACGGTACAGGGTAACAGTAGTACCACGCAACGCCAATACAACAGAGCTCAGCAGTGCTATACTTTACAGCTTGATATTACTGT
>JAYJMJ010000001.1:5447970-5459608 GCA_036873875.1 Laminaria ephemera
CGCCCCCCCCCTCCCCCCCCCCCCCGTTTGTTTGCTTTTAGTTTTTGTTAATACAGTTTATTTTCCCCCCCGCCCTCCCCGCGCGTTTTTTTGTTTTGTACGGTGTGGCGGACGGTTTCGTCTCTTTCCGCGTGTTTAAGGCCGCACATCAGGCGATTTTCTTCGGTTATGTCGTGTATTATTGTTACAGTTTTAGCATTAGTGCTGCCCTTATTATTTTCTTTTCTCTTTTACTATTTTTTTTTTATTTTTATTGTTTATATATATGTACACACGATATCCCTTCGGAGTGTATGTTACACGCGTAGGTCGGGGCGAAGCAAAGCGGGTGACACAAGGCGTACACCAACGCGACAAAAAATGCCAGGAATTAATGCAGTATACAGTGTGGAGGTCCCACTTTAGTGCAGTCCACTTTAGTTCGGGATCCCACTTTAGTGCGGTGAAATTTGCCCTTCACGACTTCGTCTCACTTTTGTGCGGCCGCACTACTATGGGACAGGTCTTTTGTTTTGGGTTTTGGCGGTCCTAGCATTATCCGGTACACGCCTCCACGTAATTACTACGAAGAGTGGTAAGGTACAGGGTAACAGTAGTACCACGCAACGCCAATACAACAGAGCTCAGCAGTACTGTACTTTACAGCTTGATATTTACTGTGCTGTTGTACTGTACGACAGCAGTGCTATGGGTTTGTGCTGCGATCTTCATAGCCTTCGGTGAACGATATATTCGGATATCGGATGCATAATCTGAATCTATGGTTATAGCCGAGATGTGAAATACTGGTAATGCAACACATGTACCGCAGCAGTTCAGACTACCGTCTTTCGCGATACTGAAGAGTGAACACGTGCATACATGTGATACGTGGATTAATCATACACAAAATCGAATGTATCCCACCCTAGTGCGGTACCGCACTATGTTGAGTCTCATTGTAGTGCGGTACCGCGCTAAATTTTCGTCTGCCACGGCGGCACCGCACTAAAGTGGGACCCTCACTGGCATCAAGCAGCGTCACAGCAGCAGCAGCAACAGCAGCAGAGAAAGGATAGCAGCAGTATTATAGCAACAGACAACACAGCAGCACAGCAGAGGCAACACCCACACACACATGCTGGACGGAGTAGTACACACGTCTAACATGGCAAACAGGGGTGAGTGTTGTATGCCGTTGTGCTTGTAGCAGCAGTAGCACCAGAGATAAGATGGTCCCAATAGCAACAGAGACAACATCACCAGCAGCAGCATCGCAACAGCAGCAGAGAGAAAGCTAGCAATACTCATAGTAGCAACAGAGAGCAACACCAGCAGCATCAGCATCAGCAACACGCAAACAGATACTACATTCATGCAAGCTGACACTCAGGCGGAAGCAAAAACATAAGTATAGTACTCGTAGTCCTTGTAGCATCAGTAAGCAGCCACGAGAGAAGACGGTGTGGTAGGGGCAATAGAGACAAACAACACCAACAGCATAAAACGTAATCACAGCAGCAGCAGCAACAGGGAAAGGACCGCGGTACGAGTAGTGTAAGTAACACAGATAACACCGTCAGCAGCAGCACAACACGCATATAGTGTGCTGCAGGCGTATCACACACACACGTGAATCGCACAGCTGACTGGCGAACAGCCTGCCCGTTGATGGCTGCTGACAGTATCGGGGTGTTCGGTGACGTTGTCAACAGCTGTTGTTGATATGCTTTGGGCTTTTCGGTGACGTTTTGAAAATAATTTTGAAGCATGCGTCATAAAAAGCGTGTTTTGAGTGAACGACAGCCTAAGGAAATTCCGCGGAAGCATACGTTTTTTGCATATCCTTAGTTTTACTGGTATCTATATGAGCAGGAAATTGGGGGGGAGGGCTTCCCGTTTTCCACCTCCTTTGCAAGTGGTACAGGTAGTCTGTGTGTTTATACAACTCTACGATTTATCTATTTACGCTTTTGGGACCCATGTGTACCGACCACAAAAACGACGAATGCAATCTAATCAAGCGTCTAGGAATAGCGTGCAGCAAGCAGTACGAGCATCACCACGGCGCGCGTGTGTCGTACAGCTCCGCGATTGCAGTGCGAACCCCCCCCCCTACCCAAACGGCCCCAGCTGCTTAGTGTGGCTGATGCTGTAATCGTGATTAACTTAGACATGTTATCCCTCTGAAGCCCCAACTCCGATATACAGCACCCCCCATACTGCCGCTATCGGCGTCTATCCCCGTACTCCGGCTTGTAAAAAACTAACATGCTGCCTGCGCTTGTTCCGTCATCGCTGGGTACGGCCGCCACCTGCTGTTATCATATGCAAATGGCGACGGTGCCGTCTTTCACTATCGCGGGGTAATATAAAAAAACATTCAACTATCTCGAACTACGGGTATGCTTCGTGTCCCTTAAACTACTTTTGTTGTTTTTTCACCCTGTCTTCTTCGCGGCCTCTGCTAGTATTGGTACTTGTAACAGTCAAGGGTGGATCGAGATTCCAGCATCTCCCCGACGAAGCATACCACGTCAGTTTATCACAACTCATCAATAAAAGAAACCGTTTTCTTCGCTTTTGGAATACCTGGTAAGGCGGTTTAAGCTTGGGTCGCCATTGACGAATGTCACACCGCCGTCCCTGGTATTCGTGTGGATCTACCAACAATGACAGTGATGAGGTGCAGGAAAACATCGCCGCCTTGGCAGACGTTATACGACAGAATTGGCCTGCACGGGGCTGGGGCAATTCCGCTCTGTCCTCCAACACCACGTCACACAAAGCACCATGCACACGACTAGACTTGAGCCTGAAGACTATGAAATTATACAACAACGGCGGGGCTTGGTTCGTGACCTGGGGTGTCATACATAATACCAGGTAGTGTTTTTTGGCGACATGTCGTGAAACGTATCATGGAATACCGCGGGATCCCGCGGCATGTCATGGGACCCCTCGGCGGCATGCCGCGGATTTTCCCGCGACATGCTGCGGCATGTTGCAACATGTGGTGGGGTTTCCCACCATCGTATTTCCCGCGGCATGTCGCTGGAATTGCCGTGGCACGTTCCACGAGAGTTCCCATGGCGTACCACAAGACGTCCCGCGGTATGTGTCATGGCATCCCACGACATCCCGGACGACAAGCCGCAGGGTGTCTAATAGGCTCATATCCCCATTAGGCTCATATCGCGGCATGTTGCGGCATGCCACCTGGGATTTCGCGGCATGTCGCGGCATGTCCACGTAACCGTAACAGGTTTCGGATGTTTTGAATGCAATCTACAATTTTCCCTCGGCATCCCGCGGCATGTCGTGGGATCTCGCTGGGGGTTCCGGTGGGAACTGGGGCGGGAACTTCCATGACACGTCACGGCACGCGCGGCGACCCACATGACACACCGTGACATCCCGCGACGTCCCACTAGACCGGTCGTGATATGTCGCGTGGGCTGCCGCGGCATGCCATGACATGTCATGTGAGATGCCGCGGCGTGCCGCGAGATGCCGCGACATCTCATGGAACGTCCCACGACATGCCGCGAAATCACATAGAACGCCCCACGACGTGCCGCGACATGTCATGGAACGTCCCACGACATGCCGCGACATCTCATGGAACGTCCCACGACATGCCGCGCATAAACCTAATAATGTACATCACAGGTGACCTGGCCACATTGTTAAAGAAGTAAAATTGCGCTTGACGCAGCATATGTTAGTTCCGTTTACACCACGATTTGCGACGTATAGCAGAGGTTTGAAGCCTAAACTACAACACATCCCATCAGGGCGAATACCATCACATGATCTGGGTGAAGAAGTAAGCGCATAAGCAACGACACAACACCAAAAACTTGCCCGATGCGCGCGAAACTGACGTCAATGCACAGTAATAGTCGAACTCTCAATTCCTGTTATACTCAACATGGAGCCCAGCCTGAATCGCCCGAAGGCTTGTAAACTCACATTACACACTACCTGGTATCTCGTTACACACATTACCAGTACTACCGTACCATTGGAAATCCATTATCGAGCAAATATATACCAGGTACGAGGTACCAGTGGTATATGGTACATACCAGGTACAAGTGGTACGTGGTACCACATGGCTGTCAACCCAAAAAGACACACCTGCTGCAGCGAATGGGAAGTATCGGTTGGGGTTCGCAGACTCAGCCAAGATAAGCATCGCCTCACGGTTGCGTCGTTGAGCGAAGTACACCAGCTGGTGAAGACCTGCGGTGCGCATAATCGTTTTTGGACGCACAGGGACGCGGCTCGGTGGTACGTAACTACTGTACGTTTTCTACAGGATGATCATTCCATGTCTTTTTGCAAGTGACTATCGAAACCTGGCCACCCGTGCGCTTGTATTGTACAAGAGCTGGGGATTGTCCTCCGGCGAACAACTGCCATACCGCTGCTAAATCACACAACTACATAATAGAGCAAGAAACTAAGAACATTCATTATCATAAAACATCCTGTTTTGGAGACCACCCGAACAACCTGCAGGTTCCTCGGCGCGGAAACGATGGAACCACCGCCAGTCCAACTACGAGCGGAAGAGCGGAAATAACTTGTATAAAAATAAAGAAAACACCCCACTCACAGCAGCTGTGAGATATTCTACCATGTAATATCGTAACGCAACAGCAGCAACAGGTACAGTGGAGTAAGTACGAGGTAAAGGTGATGCCATGATGTAACATACAGATCGGAAAAAAAACATGACATCGCGTAAAATCAGCACAAGTAAATAATCGTGGCACGTACGAAACAAAAAATATTTCCTCTCCGTTTCCCGGTCCCCGAAAAGAGCAGAGAGCGGTTGTTGAGGTTTCGATATTTCCGCTCTCTGCTTCATTCTCTGGCGAAACTTCAGCAGCACTGCTGTATTTAATACTCCGGTATTAAGTACTCGTATAAAATATCAAATGATACGAGTAGGGCAACCAGAGTATATCACACGTATGCGTACACGCGCGTGAGTGTGGTCTCTACTAGTCTAGACCACGAGCGAGTATAGAATATATATCGATATGTTGTGCAATGTAGTAGTACGTATCTGGTTGGTATACCTGGTGCGTCGTACAGTAGTCAGCAAGTGGTGTTCTTGCTGTCTATATCATACTTCGATAACTAACTTCTGCTCGGCACATTATTTTCGGTTTGCAAGGACCTGCATGATTCCCACGAGTACGGAATGTTTTATACATACCAGGTATTGTTTTATCACTCTTTGAAGAAAAAGGGATGTTTTTTAAAATATTGCTAAAATCGCGTCGTACTCTCTCTCGCACACACACACGACCTCCAGACCACAGATGAATTTCGGTGACCAGAACCCAGAAGGCGCGACGGAGCAAATCCTTGGCAAGTCCACGTCAACAATTTCACCTATATCAGCACGATACGAGTGTAATCGTATTCGTACCTGTAGACCTACACGAGTACGTATGTATGATACGATGGTAACATTCAAGTATGATAACGGCGCACAAGGACTCCAACGTACGTGACACTAGGTAGACGACCGCCAACGTCAGAGGATATCTCGGCTGCTGTGAGCTGAAAGCAGTCGCAACTCCGGCCAACTGGCACTTGGCAGCGAGTAGGAATACAAATACACAAATACATAATCTGCACTCGTACCCCGTGCGAGTAGTCCGGTTTGGCGTGCGCAGCCAACAATGGATACCGAAAGTACTCAACTCACAAACTTAGCCGTTGAATGTCTAGTCTAAGGCGGCGGTCGTCGTATATACTCGGAGGGGAGTACGAGTACAGGCTACATAATATGTATGATACAAGCACGAGTGCAAGCACACGTGTACGTACTCGTAATGATATTCAAAGACGAAAAGCAATACGTATGCATGATACGATAACTGTTCGCAAAGACACGAAATACCAAGCATCACATCGATACATCACACTCTCACTCACCAAGCATTCCCATTCCTCGGAAATCTGATTGTGGCCGCTCGCCATTTTGAAATCCGAGTTCTCCCCAATCCGTCCGACGTATTCCCGGTTTGAGAGACTCCCACAACGCCTCTAACAAGGCGACGTGAGACGGCTCCAATGGGTCGTAGCTCTGTCGTTGAAGCTCGCCGACTCGCTCGTGAACAGCGTTCACCTCCGCCAGTACCTATAAAATCATGATATAAACAGCAAGTAGTAGCCCATCACGACGGCGATATTGAGAGGGGGGAAAAGTGACGATTACAGAATCAGTCACACGAAAAAAGCAGCCCGTCCTGGGCATCATACCCGAGCAACAACGCACGGAGACCTCCGACATGCACGAACTAGTCGCGCTGCTGCGCGTTCCCGCTAAACGGTAGATAAGACCGCAACCTCACCTTACATACTTCAGAGTGTCATGTCAGTGTGTACCCGTGGGTCCCAAAAAGGTTACAACAGCAGTTGCTCAACACATTCGGCATACGAGTACACGACTGCTGTCTCGCTCTCTCGCATATAGAGCAGAACAGCACATACAAAGATATGGCGCTAGTTAGTACTAAGGGGAGTCGCCGACCTATAATCCTTCATGAGGACATACACATGCCGTAGCACGCGCGATCGGAGTATCACACATAGATACCAGCTTGCAAAGTTGAGTTTCGACGAAATCCTCTATCTCACAGCTGTACGAGTGTATTTTTAATCTTGTCGTCGTACCAGTATAAAAAGTCTTCCACTTCGCGCTTGAAAGTTGGGAAAAATAACGCACTTTGGCAAGAGTGGAGTTGTAGAAAGTACACTGAAACTCTGTGAAACTTGAAGACAATTTCACTTCGACTATTAATGTTGATGCAAGTTTAGCGATCGGCCGACCACGGGGACCCCGTGTAGTCACCGGCGGGCGCCAATACTCCTATTTACGCTCGTATGCCGGGCATCCTTGGGTTGAGGTGACGTCCCAACAGTGCCCAGCACATAGCTGCACCTCACATACGGCGTGAGGGTTGCTTGCACGGCACGACAACACGACAACAGAACACTGGAAGATAGTACCCCCCCGTGCGACAAACAGTAGTTCATACTGGTAATGATTTTATCTGGATTTTATAGTAGCTCACTTGTAAAGTCCAGGTCAGTGTCGCGCCCACTTTCTCGTCCCGAATGCCCTTCTCCTTGATGATCTTTGCCGACGCGACACTTGCCGAGAATTGTCGCTTGCCAAACACAGTCGCCTTGATCTCCGCGAGTTGAGAGCTCCGCGCCAGAGAGCTTGCGATGGCCTTCACTAGGTCAGGGGAGTGGCCACCTCGCTCATCAGCAAGGGCCCTGCGCAGGGCCCTCTCTAGCTCTCCTTGCCGGGTAAGCTGCCTCAGTATAAACTTCCACACACGAGCCAAGGCTCTGGCCAGTGCTCGACATGATCTTCTGCCTTTCTTAATCAGTGACATTGCGCTCTAGGTCGCCCGCGGCACACTTTTGCTTGCCTCGTTCTCTAGTCGCAGTCCGTCTCGTCTCGGGTCTACAGGATTACCATGAACGACTTGAGCGCCCAGAGCTATGTGAGAACGCCCAACTCTGCACTCTGTACTAATAATAGTGTTGTTTTATTATTTGCCAACAATATTTGAGGCTGGAGTTCCGACACCTTGGATGAACTTTTCGATCCGGGAAATGGGAACGGATCCATGCCACTTTACCGTACGATTCGTATGATATCTTACAGGCATGGTCGTATGTACGGTAATACGTACCTCCTGGTACTGCTCTGTACTCGTATAATATCTAGTATATTTTCTCGTACGCGCGAGGTATTACGTGTATCCATACCATACGTAGACCATAGACTCATAGACCGTCATGGTCATGGACGATAAACTTGTTCCTGGTGAGGAAACGAAAACAAACTGCCTAATAATGCGGAAAGATCAACGACTTCGCCAGCTGCGAGTCGAACGCTTCTTGGATGCTGTGTATGTGAGTCCAAACTGCCTTCTTTGGATGCCGTGACGTACATGTGATTTGTACATACCCGCGGCATAAAGTGTGTATACCCTGCTCTTGTCCACAGCAGCAGCAGCAGCAGCAGCAGCAGCAGTTATGCGTCATGGGTCATGGACCCCTTCGTAGGCGACAGCCCCGTAGTCGCGAGGGAGCTTCAGAGCTGTTCGATCCCGCAACTATGATGCCTATTAATAGTATTAATAGTACCACTTTATTTGTGTATGTATCATTATCATACGTACCTCAGGTGAAAGAGTGCCACCCACCCGACCTACTACTGTACATACTTGGTACAGTATACGCCGAAAACTGCAGCGAAACGGAAGCAAGGACGGACACCACCGACACCATGAACAACAGCAGTAGTATCAGTATCATTCCGTGTTTATACTCGTACTGCTGTAATGGAAAAAAAAAAAGCAGATAAAATATTCTGGTACATCCGACGTACTGCTGTTGTTATAGAACAGCAAGCATTATTAATACCTGGTATAATAGTAGCAATCGTAACTACATTACCAGCTTACGAGAAGAGCGTTGGCGCGATCAACCGAGCGATATAATGTAAATGCACAGGAAACCCGTTCACTTGGACTACCTCTTGCGCTTTTCAAGCAGCTTTCTGGAAGCGTGCAGAGGAACCAGAAGAGGGTGTCACCACCGGCACTACCAACGTCATCAGCTGACCAGTTGTCCAAGAATCGCAAGGAAAAGTGTATGCGCATTTTGGCTAGGAGGAGGCATGAACACATTCAGCGGAAAGGCCGTCGAGAGGATCGCGAGCTAGCGGAGGTAGCGAAAGCGCAAGGACTCGCGAGAGAGCGGGAGGACGCTCGACGGAAGAGAGCGAAGTCTGTTTTCGAAGCGCGAGAGACGACACGCCAGAAACTAGATGCTGCAAAACAACACAGTTTGAAATCAACTATGCGATACAACGGCTGGATACCCTGGGCGAAACGAGTGAAAACAGCGCAGCTCCAGGATATAAAGGCCAAACGGCATTACCAGTACTGCGCCATGCACAATGTGTGGGGCCTGTGGAAATTGGCGTTAGCACGGGCCAAGTCAACCAAGATTCATAAGGTATGTACAGATTTAAATAAGTACCGGGTACTGTGTGCAGGTGCTACTATACAAGTGACTGGCCAACCATCAATCGTCAACCATCACCAAAGGATAGATTCATAACTCATCTGCGATTGGGACGCGATGTATCTCAAGAATACCTGATATTTCGGAAGCGTGCAGATCACAATAATGGCGCCGCGCATGCAAATACACTCTTACGTCCCCTCTTCTTTGGTAATGTTTGCTCTCACACCACGGGGCCGCGCGTCCGCATGTTTGCCACATTGATGGAGATCAAATAAAATAAGAGGCATGTGTGAAGAGATGCTAAGTACCAGGTACCTGATAAGACGTGCCGATACTAGGTACCGCGTTGCCTGTAACATCATTTCATTTTCGTCTGCGGTCAACAAACCCTCCTTGCCAGGTTGCAAGGATAATGGAAACGGTGAGTCTCATGCGGCAAAAAGAGGCGTGGAGACGATGGCGTTATCACCAGCACTACTTAACGGTCGTAACAAGCAGAGTCAGAGGTCAGGTGCACCTCGCGGCGTTGTCAAGCCACTGGCACCAGTGGATCACTACTGCCAACAAACGAACCCGTCGCGGCCGTGTCCTTGAACGACGTGCCATGGAAATGGGCGTGGGTGTTGTGGTAAAGAGACTTTTCTTTACATGGAAGACTTCGGTGCGCGTTGCACGGACAAAAAGTCTGCTCGCCGAGGAGCGGCATCAGGTCTGGCAACAAGTCAACCTGTGGCTAACACAGCAATGAGACGACCTCCAAAAACAAACTGCAACTAAAAAAATGCTGCAGTTTGTTTCACTGCGCCCACCGAGCGAAAGTAACTCAAAGGTCATTTTGATTGTTTGCAAAACCGTTTCCGGTACTGCAGAGCGTTGTTTGTACACCATCGGCTTTCCGGGTGCGGCACAGCCCTCTATTTTTTTACCGGAAATTTGCAATGATAGGCGAATCCACGTCATCGGTCTGAGCCGGCACTTCCCAATTTCGCAATAAAATCTGATAAATTCATGAACTAACCATCGGTAGACGAACAAGTCATGCTACCGAGAGCTACCGGAGGAAGATATTAGCTTGGCGATGACTTCATCGGCCGCCGCTTGATAAGATGCGCTGATATCGTCGACCGACTCGTTGAAGCGCTCCACGGCCTCGACATGGCTTCTGCTTCCATCCGCATTCTCGGTTTCTTCGCGCTTTTCGATTACGTCGTCGTCATTTCTTGGCATTAGCTTCGTGCTCAGGAACATCGGGACTGCCAGATGAGAAACAGGGGGAATGAACGCCGATTGGACAATAGTAGCACTCTAAATTTGGCAGCAGAGTTACTGAATCCGCAGCGCATTTGCTGACGTTAGAATTTTTGGAATCCGAGTTGATTTCGTCGAGAAAGTTGAGAAAATCTTGCCATCAAGCACGGAAGATGTGTCAATAATTAAGTCTATACGAAAGTTCGATAAACGATGTCGCTGTCATTTGGTGTGAACATTCCTTGAGGCATGGCCAAACGATCGATATCCTTAACATCGCCTAATTCGACCTCCATTAAGAGGCGTGCATTTGACCCCCTATGTATACATTACGATGAGCTCCACAAAATCTGCGATTCTCACGCCAGCTTTTATTCCTTTGGCACGGATTGTTTGAGCAGCCTTCTCCACATTAATCTACAACTGATAGTGTTTCAGTATGGAAATCGGGGAATCTGAGGTGCCCCCCGTGTGATTCCAGTATTACGAGACAAAAAAAAACGCCCTAGCTTAACCCCATGGCCTCCGCATGACTTGAAACCTCCGTGAGCGCCGTCCCCTGTCCATGCCCTACGTGATTGGCTTTTGTCCGATCCAAATCGAGCAACCTTTTTTTTTTCACCAAATGCTGGGTCACTTGAACAATGAATAAACGAAATAGCCCCGTTTTCTATACTGCATACCATATGTTTGTAGAATAAAGTGGGGAAGGCACCTAAAAAAACGACGAACGAGAAATGTCCAATACAGCATCGGCCACACGATACAGCCCGGGCCTACGAGACATGACGGGAAAAAAAACGCCCCATAAGCCCGGGCTGCTGGGTTAAAGAGATGTTGAAAATTGTGCCCGAGCCACGGTGCAAAGAGTTGTACGGCACTATAATCGTACTGTTGCGCGCTCACACTGGACTAGACGCTTGGCAAGACCGTATGTACCATTCTTGTTTTGGTCCCTTGGCCCCCAAAATGGTTAAGAAACGCCCCTTCTAAATGTGTGCAAGCAATCACGACGACAACGTACGAACTGCTCTATTTTCTGGCGACCTGAGTGCTTGAATGGCAGCCCCGCAGCCCCAGACCATGCCGATCTCCCCAAGAAACATGCTCAGTCCCCCCCGTGACGAGTCTCCTTCGCTAGCGGCGTGGTCAATAGGTTGAGCTTGCTCGTGTTGGCGCGGCGGTGTCGAGTATAAGCCTTACCGGAGTATGCCGGTATACGATACCCTGATATCAACCAGATATACATACGAATTTATATAAAAAAATTAAAAATACACTACAGCTGTGAGATCGAGGATTTCGTCGAAACTCATCTTTGCAAGCTGTG
>JAYJMJ010000001.1:5472633-5488043 GCA_036873875.1 Laminaria ephemera
TTTTCCACCCATCGACATCCAGCACACCCAGTGTCCATACCGATTCGTCATCCTAGAGAGACAAAAAAAGCTCTATATATAGTCACAAACCTTGAGACAGACATATACATCGCAAGTACTACAGCAAGATACCATGTACGACATACGGTATAACCATGCATGTGGCGTCTGGGTTGTTTTCCTGGAGCATGGCGGCGGAGCTCTTGGCATTTTCAAGTCGCCAGTTTGCACCTACAACCAATCATGGACCTCTGTCCGCTTCACATAATTTCTATTTTTCCTTCCTGAGCGAGCGTATGCCGCCGCGGAGCGAAGCGCCTTGTACTCCAATTACCATAATAATGCTAGCAATCGCCCCCCGGGGCGTTGCGATTGTGCAAGCTTGATAAAGCAACACGGAGCGTTTACTATGTGGCCGGGGCGTTTTCGGGAAAAACATCTCGGGCCTTTTCGCCACCCGGGGCGATACAAAAAAGCAAGAAAAAAACACACACCCCTCACACACTCAGCAACAGCACAGCAGTAAGTGTTGGTCATGTCGCAATCCAGCAGCACCGACAAGGCGCCCAGCACCGATAAAACAACTGAAGGCCACTCAAACTCTTGGTAAAACATGCGCCGTCCTGGTGCAGCGGCGCCCACGAGGAAGGGCACGCCGGCACCCGCGCCTGCTCCCGCGCCTGCCTCGCAGGTGGTACAGCGCGCACCACTCCCTCGCATTTACCCTCCGAGCTTTGACCTGGAGCTTCCGGTGGGGCTAAAGGGGCGGCGCTCCTACTCGACAGTGACGAAGCTGAATGTGATTGAGTATACCCGCCTCCGATACCCCGACGGCGGCGTCGTGGGAAATCGTGGAGCGGTGGCCGGGCTGGGACAGGGGCTGTGTCCGAAGCGGGTATTTCCGGTATACTCGTTCGAGTGACTGGGTGATAATTATTTTTATAGGCAGAAGGTCTTGAAAGTGTTGGTGTAGCTAATTATCTGTCCTCGGGTGATTGTATCTGTTGTTTTTCTGTTGCGTAACACATGTACCTGCCCATATGTAGACATTTCTATGTAAACTACCACCTTGCCTGCTTCGGAAACAGCTCCATTCCCCTCGCTTAAATGTCTTGCCAGCTCCGCCCCGGGGCGTTTATCCCAATTATTTGGAAGGGGGCGGTGTTTTCTATGTGCCCGGAGCGTTTTTCGCATTTTTGTTTAAATGGGGGGCGTTTGCTCCGGATTGTGCTCGTTTTCGCTGAAAACAGGGTCCCGGGGCGTTTACTAGCATTATTACGGTAGTAGGGCTGTGAGTTGGCTGGGCGGTAGAGAAAAAGCCAACTATTCATAACTGACGCCAATTCCTATACAGATCCGTGAGTCGAGAACGGAGAAGGGTCTTTTTCGACTGGACCTTTTTCGACTGGATTCTTCTGGGCCTCCTTCTTCCTTCTTATCGTCAGCCGAGTCGATTTTATAGTTTTGTGATCTTTCTGGGGGCGGTTGGTGTGAGGGAGTACTGCTGTATGGCAGTCGAAAGTCGGCTGGAAGCTCTGTGCTTCGTGCGTTCTCCGCGAGCAACGCGTGCTTCACGCGCGACGAAACCTCGTCCAAGCGGGTTGGTGGCGTTGGACTTAGCTGGAAGCCACCAAAGCTATGTTCGTGGCGTTGCACTCAGCCGAGAGTCGCCAAAGCTACAGCAAGCGTAGCCGTTGTTGGCAAAATGCCATCGATACCACGCGCTGCTGCCATCGTATGATACACGCTGCTGGTCGGCGCTAGGAATGTGCCATGCTGACTTGCGGCGAGAAGCAGCAGCAATGATAGCAGCCAAGCCAGCGTCGGCGCTGTTGTAGGATACTGCTGTGTGGTACCAGGTACCTGGTACGGGTATGTCGACGTGTGTGTGTGTTTTGTGGTGGGATAAGCGATGCGATTGATTCAAAAACGTTTTCGACTGAGCAATCCGACTGGCACATCCAGTCGATTCGACTACTTTTTTCGACTGGATGTGCGAGTCGGATTGCTCAGTCGAAAACGTTTGAGTCGAAAAAGCTCTTTTTCGACTGTGTAAGAAATCCGATTTGGTCTTCTATCGAAAATAGCCTTTTTCGACTGACGGATCCGACTGTATAAAAATTGGCCTTAGTCAATATTACAGTAGTAAAACACCACAAGTCGAGCCACAAACACGCCAGTCAGATGAAAATCCGCAGAACTCTGCAAATTTCCGCCCGCAACTAACTGCAATATCTAGCCAACTAATAACTAGTCGGCGACTTATGGTCAGCCAACTCACAGCCCTACCAATTAGCCTGCACATGGAAGATAAGGTCCTCAAAATCCTTGAAATCGCTACGTTCGTAATTTTGCCAATCATATTCCATGTTGCCCTGCCCTCGTACTACTCCCTGCCGCAGGCGCCCATAAATGCCTAAAGGACCGTTGAAAAGTTGAAGATGATTACGGGGTGGCAGCCGCGCGATTCAGCAGCCCGCAGGAGTCGAAGTCAAGGCCCGCCGGCCCTTCAGCCTACTACGGTGCCATGGATTGCTGTGAGCACGCCATCGCTTGAATGTTCGTTGCATGCAGAAAGCGATGAAATTGATGGGAACGCTAACCGCCAATCGTCTATGGCGACGAGCAACGACTTTCAGCGTCCGCCTGGTGTCGACCCACCTGGTTTTACCGGGCATTTACGCAAGTCCAAGAGTCCGTCAGCTTTGGCCGTATCCACGCATGCTGTAGAGGCAGCAGCAACCACCAGGACCCGTCGGTCTGAAGTCGGTTGCTCGCGCGATGCGGCATTGGGCTTGTCCGAACCCACTGTTGCCTTACGGCGTAAAAGTCAGCCAGAAACGCGTCCGCGGTTGGGTGTATCGACACGAAGCGGGCGAAGGTCAATGCCCGTGCTGGATTCGGCTCGAACGAGACACGGCAGTCTTGTCAAGAAGGCGAAACGGGCTCATTCGGCCGGTCTGGAGGGACAGAACGAGTCGAGGAAGAGGTCTGACAAATCGCGGCTGGAAGAGAAGGCGACGTCTCAATCGAGCAGCGACGAGTCTCTCGTGCTGGAGGAGCCAACTTCTTGTGACAGACCTAGGGTGCGGGTGCCTGTGGATGGGGTGGTTGGTGTGGATGGGGTGGTTGATGTGGGTGGGGTGGTTGATGTTGCTCTTGACGGCGGGAAAGCTGCAGCGACTTCGGGACATGAGGAGGTCCCAGAAAACCTGATTAAGGTTACGCGGAGTGGACGGCAGTCAGCGCCTGTGTTAGACTGGTGGCGGAACCAACGCCTGCCTCACGCTCCAGACGGAAAGGTTGTTGCAATCTTGTCCGAACCCTCTCAAGACGTAAAATCTCCAACAAATTCCGCGGTGACCAAGGCGGGGGATCTCGATGGGGTGGAGGCATCAGATGGCGAAGATGTACCTTGGACGAAGCTTCAGCTCCACAGCCTAAGGGTTGCGCAAATGGACACCGTGCCTTCTGCCACAGATTTTTGGGGCGCTGTATCCCGCAAGGTATGTGGCAGGGGTCCGCGGCAGTGCCAGCAGAAGTGGTTCGAGCTTTTTGCAGCTCCTAAAGCTCGGCGCGGCAAAGCAAGCACCAAAAGCAACATCTCCCGAGAGACGAAAACCCCTATCGCCGCTAAAACTTTTAGCATGTCGCAGGAGAATCTTCAACCTGCAGACAGCTCTCCTTCGCTGAAGGAAAAAGGGCGTGGGAGAGCTGACGGTGACGATTTGTTTCAATCAACCCCAATGCGAGGGCGTAGCCGGTTGGGAGTGCAACTTTGTGATGGCGTTTTCGAGGTGAGAACCCCCAAGACACCCGCTGGCCCTGGCGCGCCGTTGGCCGATGCATCAGCAGCGGAAACTGCTTCAGGGGACGGACGCTCCGACTACAACCGTGGAGTCAGCAGAACATACGTTCAGGCCTTGTCGAAGAAAATGCGCAAGGCGCAGGGGGCGTCACAAATGTGCGGTTCTCGTGTTATGTTGCAAGAGAAGGTTGGCAACAAACAACCCTCGGGGGCAGGTCGTACGATCCACGCTGCTGCGGCCTCGCGAGGGCGATTACTGAAAGCATCAATGGGGACATCGGGGGCTGTGCGTGTTGAATCAACTGGAAGTGGTGATAGCGTAGACGAAGTCGGCTCTTCCGAAGATTCAGAGAGCGACGATGAATAAATGGTTTACGTTTTTGTGTAATATTGTCGTTTAAGCAAAAAATGCGGCCGCGAGCCGATCATCATGTGTTGATCATTATGTGTTGGTTCGTATGAACCCTGAACCTCCGAACAGCGAGCACGCAGGGATCGCTGAGCTAATTCGTTTCTCCCCTCCGAGCAACAGCCGTAGAGCCTGCAACGCCCCAAATGGCACGCGGAGAAGTCCGAGCGATGTCTTTATCTTTTTGCCGCGAACGTTGCCCGCTCTTGCTTTTTTTCCACTTGCTGCAGGCCTAGATGTTACTTGCCGCGATCCGTTTATACGACTTCATGTTCCGTTGCAGAATGTTTTCCATTGGGCCCATGACGCGCTTGAATGTACGGCGATCGAGCGACAGTAGCTGCAACTGGCCCACGGCTTTGACTGTCGCCCCCCTGGGTTGAGCAAAAATAAGCGCCACCTGATTGTATTGTCGCAAGAACGGGGAGGGCGCCGAGATTGAATACCGTGAGGAGAACTGTTGTATTGGACCTGGTACATAACACACTTCGTATGGAATCACCAAGGCTTGTACCAGTATGTAAATAGTAATCCATGCTGGCAGGCGACAAAGTATCGGAATAATCGCCGGGCGCGTCGCTGAGTCCGTGTTGCACCTGGCTCAACTGGCTCTGTTATTATTACACCATGACCAATGCATATTACATGTATAAAGTCTTGGCGCTCTTCGCGAGGAGCGCGGGGCCCGTGATTGCTCTTCATGGCACATTCCTCTTTTGTTCGACGAGCAAGTGCCGTTGATGGGATGTCGACTTACCAACTGCTACCAAAAGTCGGAAACACTTCGAGTCTCCCGGTTCAATCAAGTCCCCTTAAAGGTCTCCTTCGTGCATGAAATGTATAGGGAGCCCACACGCGAGAGTCACAGTCCTCTCGTTCGATCTGGCCTCGCTTGGTGTCGTTGCACAAACAAGAAACAACAGTCGTCTGGAAACTCTCTTTGCTCTGTGCGCTATCCACCGGCAGATCACATCGCGGGACCATACAACACTAGCGAGACTCTGGGCTTGACCGGTGCTCCAGTTATTTTAAATATGTGAAGTGGGGGAGGGGCCCTACTTCGTTTAAATACCAAGCCCTGAATATACTCCATTGGAGGAGACTCTGCACACAATACTTTTATTTTTTTACTGGAGCATGGCGAAAGCCAAAACAAACGGGGCGACGCTTGTGCCCTAACGTTAGCACTGTCTTCCGTCCAGCAATTACTTATTCTCTCAAGAACGAGAGGAGAATCTCTAAGCCATCGACTCGCTGCGTACTTGTGGTGCACGACAATACAGCGCGACATTTTACGCAACGGGCATATTTCGCAAGTCCCATCACGCCCAGGGCTCTTTACTCCTGTAATTAGCAAGAGTGTTCCTCCGCATATCTGAGAGCTATGTATTCAACACATCGGTATCGAGTAGAGCTGTGAGCTGGCTGTCTAACTGTCGCCGGCTAGTTACTAGTTGGCTCGGTATTACAGACAGTTGCACGCGATGATTTTGGGGAGATTTTCTTCTTTGCATCGACTAGCACGTTTGTGGCTCGACGTGTGGTGTTTGTTAAAAAAGCCTAAGTTAGTTACATGGTTTTAAACCTAATAACTACCTGATAGCGGTGAAGTTAAGTCAAACTCACAGCCCTAGTATAGACGCTAAGAAGCAAGTGGAGTCGACTGTGAGCATCAGTTCCCACGAGAGGAACATCTTACATCACAACTCCACGCATTATTGAGGTGTATTGGTATCATATGGGCGACATACCTCGCCAAAGTAGTGGCCCGTATCCAAACGCGCAATCTCCTGCGTGTCTCCCAGCGCGTCCGATTGTAGCACGCTGGCGGCTCCCTGCGTCGTGCACGCGTCCAGACAAAACGAACGAAGATAATATAATGGTGTCCGCCAGACATCAGTGTGCACCCGTTAAAACCCGTTAAAAAACAAATACCTGCTATACATCAAACGAGCAATCCTGCAGTCCATAAGGCAATGACCTTGCGTATATCCGACGTAGTAAGAAAAGACGCACACAGTGCGAAACAACAACCGGACTTGTGTAATCTGCGCAACCCCGACATAGTTGGTCGACGAAGTCGACCGGTCCAGACACCTTGGGATATTAGATTCACCTGCTTCGTAAAACGTTGTGGCTGAAATACATGAGCAGTCTTTGACTTTCAACGTTCAACTCACCTTCTTGATGATGTAAAAGGCATCTCCGACCTCTCCTTGGGTACACACCAAGTCCCCGTCATCATATGAGACCTCCACCAGTGCGTCCGCGATGGTCAAAATCTCGTATTCCGTCAACTGTTCCAAGGTCGGGACGCTTTCAAGGAACGTCTTGTGCTGTGCCCGCCGGGCTGTTGTGGTTGCTTGAAGGATAACCTGCCGAGGTGCGCCAAAAATGGTCAATTCACCGATTCCGTGGTAGGTTTCAACGTGTCTACAGCAAATACGTCTATTAATAATGACGGGCCGTCACAAAAAAACGAGCATCGGTCACGGGTGTACGGCCCACGCATTCCACACTAAAACCTACCTGGTAGTCAGTACGGTATTTCAAGCGTCCGTCACGTCATTTGTTTCTCAAATTGCCGTCAGTCGCACCCCTAAACTGCCGTGATTAGACATCGTTCGTCTATAGTAGGCTAAAAGTTAGGAATCAGTTGAAGTCCATCTTGGCTGTCTTTCTCAATAGCGCCCACCTTGAAGGAAATGCGGTCCAGTGCCCACAGGCGCGCTTTGGTGACGGCCTTACACGTAGCGGTCCGGGGCGTGCTGTACATAAGCGCCAGCTCCCCAAATGATTCCCCGGGCCCCATAGACTTGACCTATGACGGGACGCAAAATTGTGCACGCAAAGGTTACGCACCATTGGAAGTTTCTGGGTGTTCATCGGCAATTTTGAACAAAACGTTTCCTGCTTCATTCTGGAAATGCTTAGGAGTGATCGACGTTGAACCTCGTGCTGCACCGTTTCGGATGGCAACAACACTAAAAACATACGTACTGGTATAATGTTTCCCCCACCTTTGTTTCCACATCCGCTTTTTTAATGAAGACGTCGAAGGTGCCTTCATCGATCACGTAAAAGTTGTCCCCAGCATCCCCTGCAAGCGACGCAGCAAACGAGCAAAACATTGTTTGAGCGCATGCATACGACGTACATATATTGGCTCAAACCAGATTTTACAATGTGTAGTACGCTGAAAAAATAGCCGTCGGTTATCCGGGAACAGTTACTTCTCTTGTGCAAACAACGTGTCTATCCCACCAAGCGGATATACTCTGCAGATCCTTCCCGAATGATTGGAAACGCCCAATTTCTGGAGACGTTGCGCTCAGATTAAACGGGACCCAAATGAAGCCGTGGACATACCTTCACGAATGACCACGTCGCCCGGCTCGTGCTCGACGAGAAACATAGCGTCTTTGACCTGGTCGGTCTGGTGCACATCTAGGTGCTTGAACATTCTGTTGGCGTGAAAAGATCGTTAGAGAAGTGCGAACAACGACAATTAAAATGTTCAGTGGTCTGCCGTGGAGTTTTTAGTTTTTTTCCATGTACCCGCTTAAAGTTTCTACGTGTGCCCCGGTGCTCTGTAGGCGACAAGGCGTGGTCAAACCCGCTCTACGCTTCGAAAAGTACACAGGCAATACCATCTGCGAGTGAGAGCAATAATGATGGGGTAGCGTATTGTAACCCCTGTTTAGTGAGTATTCAGTTGATGTCGTACTTGCAGTACGAACACAGTTGGGTTCCCAGCATTGATATGAGTGTGTCTCCGTAGGTACGTGCTTGTGAGTAATATCGGCTACGGTACACGATTGATTGTGCGTTCGTGGTCGTGGAAGACACGGAGAAAATGTGCATGTCCTAAATATGAAATAGGCGAAGTAGAACACAGTCGAGATGAGACGCTGCCTCGACTAATCTGGAATCACACAAACTGCACGCGCAGTAGTAGAGCTCCAAACGTCCGATAACTAGAGGAGGGAGTTCCACCGTAGTGGCCATGCGCGAATCAATATCTTCCTACTTACATAAACTGTGACATCGTCTCATGCCGGCACCACCCAACCTTTCTTTCTAAAGCGCGTTAAACACATGAAGATTCGCACAAATATCGTCCGTGTCTTTGGTTTCGTAGGGCCCGTTCGTCGGGCACGGACTGACGTTCATCGAAGGTCGCATTGCTCTAACAACACATGCCACTGACATGTTTTCGCGCAGGATTTCCTGGATCCTGGCCGATTCCTCTTCTCTCTTGGGCACCTTCTTCAACTCCGCAGGTTTCTGTGATTGCATCGATAAATACGATAAAAAACATGATCCGCAGCATCGAGGTACTTGAAGCTTTAGACAACAGTCAACAGCAGTCTTCTCCACATTATTGGACTAACATCTGAGATAACGTACAGAAAATGGGGGACTTCTTTATCGTAGGTAACCTCGCTTCTAGTATCGTCGACCCTTCTGTATTTTTATTCAGAGTAATTTTACTGGCGTTTATCCGGACAAGGCGGGTCCTTTATACAGGAGTGTGCTGCGGATATAACTGCCACGCTAATGTTGACCTGCATGCCTGGGGCATTCGGATCGGAGAAACGCGAGCGCAATACTCGTGTTCACACTTGCAAGAAAAATCGGAGGTTGCGATACTCACAACATCCCCTCCGACTTGTTCCGCAGAGACCGATTCACGTCGTCCGCCTTTTTTTGCCACCAGGGTGGACTGCAGCTCAACATCGTCCATGTACTCATCGTCCTCCGAATCTGTCTGTTCCTCCTCGGATTCGACACGGCTGGTATATCGTGATTGATAGCGGAACGATTGGATCAAAAGGGCAGGTTAAAACCGTTCTCCATCATTCTGGGGCAGACGGTAGAGCTCTTCTTGGCTTTGCTACGTAATTATTTCAAGCATATGTACAGCTAATGACGACACAACGTAATTTCTGAACGCAACAAAACACGCTTGATTGTTGTACTCGTAGCGCACGATAATATACCAGATCAGCTGTACCACAAATCAGGCACTAGGTGCGTACGATCGTATGTAGTTTATGTGCCCAGTTGCAGCAGAAATAGCTACGTCGGTCGTCCTCCACACATGAATTCATGGTATGCTGTATTCACGGGCGAGAGCAGAGTTCCTTCTTTAGAGAGCTACCAGGTACGTATGATACTCGTGCCGGATCCAAGAATTCAAGGGATAAATGGCTGTGGGCCCGCATTTCCCGCGCACAGGTGTGCTTGAATTTGATTTGGGCCAACATGGATTCAGGATTCGAATACAATTCGTACCGGCACATATATAAGTGTGTCAACATCAACATTCAACTCCAAAGTTCAAATACATATCATACCAGGTACCTGGTATGAGATATATATGCAAAAGCAGCAAACGCGTTTCAAACTCCATACCCCAATTTTGAAATGGCACAATCTCGGGGAAAAGCGGATGAAGTATGCTATTAATAGTGTATTTGGTAATTGCGCAAGGTTACTGCAACAGCAGCGTAGCTGTGGACAGGAACGCTCCGCACGTACGAGCATATATGGAAAAACCGGTATGAAACATCCATTACTGCACGCTCAAACATGATTTCTATTATTAATAATAGTACCTGGTAGGCATTTCGCTATTAAGAAATACATTCGTAAGAAATTGAGCCTCGGCCCTTCACGAAAAATGAGAAAATCGGTGTAAGAAATAAGGCTCAAACTGGCAAACAAAATAGGAAATAGGAAAATAAGAAACAGCAGCGATCGGCGTCCATACGAGATCAGAATCGAGGTCGCTGCGGAACCGCGGACCGGAATAGGAACGCGGACTACAGTATCCTCCCAGAGTGGAGGTTCCTGACTGTTGCTTTTCGTGTTTTGTTTTCAAACATCCTCCGACGGGATCCATCCCCAAAATCGTCGGCCGCTTTGCTTTTGTGTGGAAGCTCTTAAGCTCTTACTCCGTCTGTGTCTCCTTCAGAAAAGTTTTATTGTTCCCGACCTGTCTCATTATGCCGATTACAGAGGGTACAGCGGTTGGAGGCATCACAGCCGGCCTTAAGTTGACGGGTTTTTTATAAAAAAAACAGAAAAATACTTAAGAAATGCAACGGTTGAAGAGGGCCCAGATAAATAAGAAAGTGCAGTTTCTTAATAGCGGGCCTTAACTGTAGTCTAGGCTGTTAGTGAAGGCCCTGCAACGAACATACCAGACACACCGTTTGTTGTGGTTACAACAGCAGTAACCAAGAACACGTCTGCCCCCGAGGGGTCTTGACGATTCTGTGGTTGTATCCATACGAGTATGTGCTCTGATGGCTTGTTCAATTATATTGGACTGCCCACGGCGAAAAGAGCTGGTGGAACTCAAGTCATAGTGTACAGAGTATATGAATACGAGTACGAGGATGAAGTGGATAAATACCTGGTACATAAGATACTCTGGTATACCCCTCACCGTATTCGTGTGGCTGCGCCGACATCTCTCGGTCTAGACACTCCGACCCCAAGAAAAGCTCCAACGAGTAACGAGGGTATGAGGGCATGCAAACGTATCATTCACCTAGATACACCGGTCGCGTTGCTGAGGGCAGATCCCTCCCGCTGGCTCATCGAATGCCCCACCCGTGCTGCCCTGGTTTCATCTGGATACCTCTTCGCCAGGTATTCCACGATGAATCCTATTGGATTGTCCGGTTTCTCAATGAGCAGCCGCTCCACGATCTGAATGAAAAGACTGCAGCAACGAACACACGCCAACGAGGGAGATGGGAGGTGCCACGAGACGCCGGAGTCAATCCACGCCGCGCTCTGCTTAATGATGTATTATTCCTCAGCTATTCATAGCGGCTAGCTAATAGTGGCCTATTCGTGACCGCTATGACATGCTGCGTCTTCCCAAGCTCGACAAACTCCTTCGGATGCACCTGTTTATGTTTTTGGAATTCAAGTACTCCTTCAACTCCGCCTGGACATCAGCAGTGCTAGGGTCAGCCATGGCTATTGGCTATCCCTGCCGTGGAAGGGGGGCGCTGAAGTTCACGGGTTCACGGCGCTGTGCTGATTACGTGCAATGTTTTCCTCCACCGTCCGTCCGCGGTCGGTTTATGGTTTGTGGAGCCGATAACGGTTACATTTACGTGTACGGTTTTGACACTGGATGAGGCGTTTTTTCATAAGATCCATATATCTTTTTGAGATAGATATCTTCTCTCGTGCCGTTTCTTTCCTGTTCCTGTTTCCAGCCCTATTCACGCTAAAGCTCTGCGCACGCACACTATGCGCAGCATGTACCTTTTGTCGTTCACGGTGATGTGTCATTGTTCCGTGTTACGCATGATGAGACATGTGGGATCCCTACGTACGAATTCGGCAGTAGTACCGGTGGTCACATACGAAAACAGCATGACTAGCACCAACTACTGCTGTTGTACCAGCCACTATTACAGCAATGGGGTACTCGATTTAAGAGCCTCTCGGAACAGGCCGGTGTGACCGCTCTTGTCTCTGAACCGATCGTATCCCTATTCAAAAGCGAACTGATGTTATCCCGGGATAAGATCGATGTTTTTCTGCTATAAGAGCGCAAACACAACAGCAGTTATCACACACTAATTCCAAGTAGTTTGTCCCCAAAAACTTGGTGCAGGTCTAAACTTTTTTTCTTGTTATGTAGGCGCCCTTAAATCGGATACCTCACTGAGTTGTATTTAAAACCAATATTTCAAATACGTCAGCTGTGAGTTCTACCAATTGAATGGTCGATACTCAACTTTTACAAGCTGTGTACTACTTCGGCCGCGCGTTTGTATAGATATATTCCTCTTTGAGGATACAGGTCAGTGGCTCCCCTGGATGCTGCCAGGTTCGACAGGACAATTTTACCTAGGGCGATTTCGGCCCAGAATCATTCTGCGCACTGATACTATGTAACCTGTTAAGGTATTGGTGGGGTATTAGTCCGTTTGACCACTGGACACTACTGGTAAAAGGTTAATCAATTGCCTACCCAAACTAAGCCTTACAACACTCTCCCCCCCTGGAACGACGGGATGGCAAGTCGGTCGGATATACGGACGGACATAACAATATCCAGGCGGTTCCATTTCCTGGGGATACCGGGGAGGACGCGTGCTACGATAGAGGTAGCACTTTTTGGCTTTTTTTTGTTTCTGAATGACGGGGTTCCTTAACCCCAAAATCGTCGGAATGTCGTTCTTGTTTTTCAATCTGAAGTTTTTGTATACGTCAGGCCATGGGTTTGTTCATCGGGTTGCACTTTCAGTTTACTCAAAAAAACGGTTTTTGGGTGAGGTTCAGAGCTCCTCAAGTGAGGAGCCTCAGAAAAAAAACTGGTGCACCTCTGTCGTAGCATGTGTCATCGTAGCACGCGTCGTGGGCTTATTTTACCGCAACAGCCACCCCCCCGGACAAAATACGGCCTCGAAAATAGGCAAAGAACAGGAGCAGCCACCGATGGACGCATGCAGCGACAGCAACGACAGAGGAGTCGCACGTTTTGGCCAAACCTGACGAACCTCCTCGTCAACTGAGAGGCTACCCCGTTACGTTGGAATACTGTTTATGACGCCTGCTACGGTTGGTTACGATAATAGAGGTAGCTTTTTTCGGTTAAAACGGTTCCTGCTCGACGGGGCTCCTTAACCCGAAATCGTCGCAGTTTCATTCTTTTTTTGGAAAAAAAATCGTTGTATACCTAGGCCATGGGATTGTTCATCGGGTAGTACTTTTATTTTTCTCCAAAATCCGTTTTTGGGAGAAGTACAGAGTTCCTCAAGTGAGGAGCATCAGAAAAAAAAGGGTGCACCTCTACAGTACGTGGCATGCGTCGGAGAGTATTTTTCAAGTTCGACATGGGGAAAGTCGTAAAAGCTTATTATTGGTGGAAGGTGAGATTCGAACTCACGACCCAAAAACCCATGGTCTGTCGACGACGCAATTTGTGAAGGTATTAGCGAGGTATTAGTCCGTTTGACCACTGCTGGTAAAAGGTTAACCAATTGCCTACCCAAACTAAGCCTTATAGCAGTATAGTGTGGTATGGTCAATGGTGGTACGTTTTATATTGATTTTAGTGTAGTAGCGGCTATCTCGCTCAGTTTTGATCGCTTTTCGATTCTACGTCGAATTTCGGAAATCCACGTTTTTATTTTTTGTCGATGCTTTTTTCCAGATTTTTTATCTTGAAGTTAATGTGCACTTTTTTGTATTGAAATTAGTGTGGTAATTGTTATCTTCAAGTTGGGATGGAAAAAATTATGTTGAAGTTGAGTGGAAATGGAAATGGAATGGTGTGGCATAATATGGTGTGGTCGGGGATGGTTTGTGGTACTGTATGGAATGGTTATCTATGGCCCCGCTAGAAATCCAAGTGCATCACTTGGAAACACTTCTACCAGAAATTATTGGAATTTTATGAAAACCGAAGTTACATCACAACTGTTTAATAATGTAAAAAAATGCTTCAGTCATCAGTCGTAAGAACTTCATTCGAAGCTGTCATCCATATGCAAGAAAGTACGCACATAGTGTTTTGGAAGTCCGCCTCACAATCGTTTCTTAGTAGGATGCAGCTCACCCTTCATGCGACTCGCCGAGCATCTCACGGTGCTTTGCGCTTGTTGCACGCGATGTCTGCCTGGTCGGTGAAAACCCGACGTGCTCCGTCCCGGCATTGTAGGGGTGCGAAGGTCTATGGTCTTAAGACTACGGGTATGCATGAAATAAGTGCACCCCCCCCTCCCCCCCCCACTCCCGCAGCGAAAAAAACCGATCCATCACGCGAAATCCTTCCAATTAATCTCACGGAATGGCTGCCACGTGCGCTTGACGGAACTTGTGCAGGCCCACCTCAACCAACTGGCTTGCGACCTGCGCGCTTGCGCTGGTGGTGGAAGCCGTTCTCCAACAGCCAGTCATTCAACTTCTCACCGGCGTGCTAGGAGACTTTATCGAGGAGAGCGCTGACATCTTCCTAGAAGTCCTCAACAGCTAGTTACAAGGAGTCCTGTGATTCGGACACCACTCTTCTAAAAGCGATCAACACTTGGTTCAAAAGAAGTCACGTGATCGGAGAACACTCTCCTAGAAGTGATCGACAGTTGGTTAGAAGGCGCCACGTGATCGGAGGGCACTCTCTTAGCTGTGATCGACAGTTAATTAGAAGCCGTCATGTAATCGGAGATCACTCTCTCACAAGTGATCACCAGCTAGCTAGGCACCATGAGCGGGACAACGCTCTGTTAGAAGGGATGGATAACTTGTTGGGGCATCGCGTGCCGCGAATGAGGGGGGAAGAGCAACGGCGGAAGTTTGTTGGGGAGCTCGCAGGAGAGCTCCCAACGCAGTTGTCGCGACCACCGTCGAATTAGGCGTCCTACTTCGAGGTGTTCTACAACCATTTAGGGGGTCGGGGCGCGTCGATCGAACAATATATCGACTTACTTTCCGATCATCACAAACACGTCGTTCACAATTGCCCGCTGGACGACGTTAAATGCTGTTGCAGTATTTCACCCCCCCACATGTATCCCTTCACAGTGTCGGCATCATATGTCTGTGTCGTGCCTTCTGTAAGGATTTTGGTGCGAGGCCATGGTTTCCATAAGTTAGGGTATGGGGTTGGACCCCATGTGACTGTATCTAGTGCCCGACAAAGACAAAAAATACAAACTACTGTAGAATAAAATGTAGCAGAGTACGGAAGGGAGGATGAAACGACTGGAATATCCTCGTTGCCCTGCGCCGATTGAATTTTGTCCTTGTCTTTACATATCTGCGTCCCGGGACCCAACGGCCCCAGGAGTATCGGTAAGTGTACTTGTCTGCGCCCGGGACCAGGCATCCTATAGATATTATTACGAGTACAACGCCGTTTGAGGCTCTGGTATTGGCGCCAAACGGGACGGTAGACGGTATAGTACCGTTTTGAAGTTCCACATCGGCGGCTGTGCTGTTCCCTGGCGGCCCGGCAGAGCAGGCGCAAGCCAGGAAACATGTCTAGAGCAGAAGATATATATAGCTATCAATACGCCGTGACCAACTGCCCGGTGACCAACTGCCCCCGAAAACAAACATCACTATCTGTCTGGGACATAGTCCAGGCGTTGACAAATATTGTGTACGGGTACGTAATCGTAGTGTACCGTCATATTTGTTCAGGCCTTTTTGGCG
>JAYJMJ010000001.1:5499594-5512775 GCA_036873875.1 Laminaria ephemera
CGTGTGGCTGCTGTGGCTAGTTGGTTTTATCGGAGCCTGCGATGCTTCACTCGAACACGCCACCACCTACCTCTTTGTGCTGCTGCTGCGGTGTGAGAGATTACAGGTCGATGTAAAGTGCCACCTGGATGGAAATGTAAGGACTGTTTGAATTTCACATTGGTGTCTAAACGGTCCTTATACTTCCGTCAATATTGGTGTACGTCGTACCAGGGCATGATATGATCGGCGTCCCCGATGGTCTAGTGGGTTAACCTCGAAACCACTAAGGTCGATTTCGCAGGTTCGACCCCCCCGAGTGCGTACTTGTACTGCTAGGGACTCTCTCTTGTGCAAAAAAAAATTGACGTGCGGAAAGCGCGAGAGCGTGAGTTAGCAAACTTCGATGGAAATCGACGAACGTTGGAAATGCTGAACCCTCTGCGCGATAAAAATGAAGGCACGTACCGGGGGGAAGGGACGACATCTGTGACCACGGCTTGTCCAGAAGCTGGAAAGTAAAAGTGAGATTTAAAAAAAAAAAAATGATATGCTGGATATGATATAACACTGCTGCTGCTGTGCTCTTCTGCCATGCAGTACCAGGTATCTAGCAGGAGCAGTCAAGCAGCACGATACGGTTCTCGCAGTCAGCAGTCAGCAGTACGTGTCTACCTGCTGTTTGTTGCTGTCGGCATTTGCCTATGCACCATAGGCAACACGGACACTGCTGCTTGCAGTTGTGTGTCTCACGCGTGGCGTGCATGTGCGTGTACCATTCGTAGCTGATCTATTACAGGACAGAGGCCGATGACATGTACTACCAGCTACCACTCTGGACGTAAATGTTTGGACCATTTTTATTTAGTATTATTACCTAATTGGTCATTATATTTCCGTCCAAACAACACTGCTTGCTGCTGTACAGTATCAGGTAGACGGCAGCAGTGGTACTGCAGCGCGATGCGATTCTCGCAGTCAGCAGTCAGCAGTACGTACCTACCTGCTGTTTGTTGTTGTCGGCATTTGCCTATGCGCCATAGGCAACGCGGACACTGCTGCTTTCATGTTGTGTGTAACACGTGTGGCGTGTAGCTGATCTAGGCCAGGACCTGTCAGGACAGAGGTCGATAACATGTACCAGGTACCACTCTGGACGTAAATGTTTGAACCTTTTTTTTTTAATATTTGTACACCAATGGTCCCTATATTTCCATCCAAACAACAGTCCTTATATTTTCATCCAAACAACACTGCTAGCTGATGTGAACATTTATTTAAGATTAGTACATCAATGGTCCTTATATTTCCGTCCAAACGACAATGCTTGCTGGTGCTGGGGTGCTGTTCTCTTCTGGTGTACAGTATCAGGCAGACCGCAGCAGCAGTGCACAGCATCAGTACAGCAGCGCGGTGCGATTCTCGCAGTCAGCAGTCAGAAACGTATCTTCCTGCTGTTCGTAGTTGTCGGCATTTGCATATACACGATGAGGCAACACCGGCGCTTACATGTTGTGTGTCACACGTGCGGCGTACATCTTTGTGTGGATGATCTGGCTCCAAAACAAAAAAAAACTGGTCAAAAATAGGGATACTATGATGTTTTGGTCAAATGGCACACGTACAATTTTGAATTTGAGATTTGAAGACAGGTTCACATCCCGCCGAAACATCGCTTCTTTTTTTCTTCGGTCATTCATGTTTTTCAAATATTTGTGTTATATCATAGTGCCATTTGCCCGCTATAGTGCCTGTAAAATCGGTTGGCGCAGATGTGAGCAACCAGTAATGTCAGTCCTGCCGACGACGCCACGTGTAATGTTAATAACGCAGCACTACTCTCGCAGTACCGTGGTTACAAGACAAGAAGGACAGCATGGGGCTGGCCCGACTACTTTTGCAGGTTCTTGGTGTCCGATCAGCATAGATAACTCATAATAGTTCATATCACTCACAAATAGTACTAGATCATTTTAGCTCTTGGTTCCGCCCGGGGATGAAGTTCTAAGCCAGAAAGGGGAAACAATTATGCGCTCTCCCATTATTAGAGCGGATAAACAAGTTCCGAGAGCGGTCAGAAGATAATAATGCCTCCACGCAATATAGGGGAACGGGGATACCATAACAATGCGGAGTGGTGCCGGTTGCCGCTACAATGCCGGTGTTTCCTGCCGGTACATACCGGCACTATAGAAGGACCACTACTGCTGTTGTACCAGGATGCTTTCATTGCGTTCTTGCGCCACTCCCCTAAGCACTTCCCGGAGGGGAACCTTGTAAGACAATATACTAATTAAACTTATCTCGGTATATCCGGATGTTGCCCTCGGTATATTCTCCGACCTCTCAGCCATCCTTAGCTCTTAATTGTCGACCGGAAAAATATTTTTTCCGGAACGATCCCTGGACCTGCCTGGAATGTTTTTTTCCCCCTCCTTTTATTTATTAATTTTTATTTGTATGTTTTTGAAACTGCTTCTTCTGCTCACACCACGACGTGAACAGACCAAGCTCCGACAGCCACAGCATCTATCTACGTACCGCAAACACAGCAGAACAACCTGCAATCGACCCTGCACAGAGCAGCAAAGTACATACCTGGTACAGCAGTATATTCGTGTCGACCAGACAGCAGCGTGCGACAACGCAAGCAAGCAGACAAGAACAAGACTTTAATTGTTGTTTTTGCCGAGAGCCACCATGTACGAGCATTTTATGTTTCCTTTTTTCCTCTTTGTTGCTATTTGTTGTTGTTATTTGAATAATGGGTTATAAAGCCAGCAACAACTAATCTGAATTTTTATCAAGTACAGTACCGCTAACACTCGGCCCTGTGACGGACCGCCGTCTAGACGTAATATACTGTTTTTAGACTGGAATATCTTAAGCTGTGACTGACGTGACCAAACACCCGTCTCTTTGCTGCCACTTCACCCACAAGTTCCACGCTGCTGTGGGTGTGTTATTAAACTGCTTTTCCACCCATCGACATCCAGCACACGCAGCAGTGTTCTTGCCGGTTCGTCATCCTAGACAGAGACAAAAGCTCTGTAGTCACAAACTTCGAGACTGACATATACGTCGCAAGTACTACAGCAAGATACCAGGTACATACGGCGGTATACTCATGCATGTGGCGTCCGGGTTGTTTTCCTGGAGCATGGCGGCGGGCCTCTTGGCATTTTCAAGTCGCCAGTTTGCACCTACGATCAATCATGGACCTCTGTCCTTCACATAACTTGTTCTATTTTTCCTTCTTGAGCGAGCGTAGCGGGCGGCGAATGCCGCCCGCGGAGCGAAGCGCCTTGTATATATATAAAAAGCTGGTGCGTTCCACAGCTGCAAGATTTTGCGTTCCATAGCCGCCACATTTGTCCCCCTCTAAAAGAAGGTTATATAGTTTCCGTGCACAGCTTATAGCCGACGTCTTCGTATCACCGTGTTGACCGTGGTGCTAATAACTACCAGGGTAGTACTAAGGAGGGTCGCCGACCTATAATCCTTCATGAAGACATACATACACATCCCGTAACAAGCGCGATCGGAGTATCACACAGCTTGCAAAAAAGATGAGTTTCTACGAAATCCTCGATCTCATCATCACAGCTTGTGTTTTTAATTTTGCTCGTAATAAAAAGAAGCGTATCCAAAAACCGGTACGAAGACAACTTTTACACCTGACCAACAAGGAAAGAGTAAACGCACGAGGTACGAGTATCACTCCGCAAACGTAGTGTACTTACAAGACATGGCGATTACTACATGATACGCACCTTGCTCGGAACTCACCTCAGTAACAGTTCAAGCACAAGCTCAATAGCAGAGTCGTCGTGTCGAAGAAATGTGCGAGTACTGCTGCTGCGTTCACTATATAAACAGCACTTTGCGAAGGCGCGAAAACGCGGAACGATTCCAAAGCTCGATGTTCCAAGTATTGGAATGGCGTTTCTACAACGGGGTCCATGTTATACCCCTTTCACCTTGCACCTTGTTCTGGTGGTGTGCTGCTTTCTGCAAGCCAGCAGCCGAGCTTTCCCCTTAAGTTGCGTGAGCAGCGACTACACGCCCTGCTGGATCGCTTCCTTGTTGGAGAGAGTGTATTGAAAAAGAGCGGGTATGGGAAGTTCTGATGCCGGGAAGCACTTGCAGGCCCTTGAGGACAAGCTGCGGATAGAAATCGATCCTGCTTTCTTCGAGGCGGAGCAGGATTTCCGGTGAGCACAAGTACATTGCAGAACTATTCCAAGACTGGACCTCAACTACAGCTTACAACAACAGCAGTTGAAAATCCGCACTTTACAGTCTACTACACGTATACGTACAATACTAGGAAAACATCGTCGGGCTGTCGGGCTGATCAAATGCTATCTTTAGTCCTGTGCAAAGCTGCCATCCTTGTTATTTCCCCTAAATGTTGACAGCAGCAATGCTACTTGCTCGTCTGCCATTTTTCCCCTCGTAGTACGTACCAGTATATTATAGGAGTACAAACGCCAAATGTTCTCTCACGAGCTGATTCTTCCTGTCTCGTAACCTGGTATCATGCGGTCTCAATTCGATAGTATCAACACATTGATAGCATCGAATGCACTGCAAACAGTAGCGCCTGTGACGAAAAGGGGAATGCAACTGTAAACTGCTGTGTTCATGTGCTTATACATACGCACGTTCGAGGAAAAATAAAACTGCGTACGTAGAGATTTAAATCACGATTACGGGGACATTTAGGAGCCATCCCCGGCGTTCAGGCCTTGCGTTTCGGGTTTGGGTGAGTAAGGGTTGGGTGTCGGTTTCGAGGGCTGTGAGTGCTGCTCGAGGGCTGTGATGGCTGCAGCTATAAGGGATTTGACGGGGTTATGGGGTGATAGTTTTACACTCGCATACCAGGTACCTGGTACTGGTATATTTTACTAGAGCTCTTAGAGGGCCTTTGGCTATACGCGCGCTAGACTACGTTCTGTGCACTACGCAGGCATAGTATTACACGTGTCGTGACTGAGAGTGTGGACATCAACTTCGAGGCATGACGAAACCTGCGTTATTTTTTTACCGGTTCCCATACAGGCGCTGCACCTAATTACTTGCGCCCCCCCCTCCCCTTCCCCTCCGTAAAAAACTTACCAGGCCTTTCAATCAGGTGATTGAGATTCTGAGTGTTAGTCTCGATCAAGGCAACGACAACGAGGAAAGTCCCGAGTTCGAGCAGTTGGCGGGTAACCCACTACACAAGAACATTCAGCGACAACTTCAAGTGTGCAGCGATGTGGTCGAACGTATCACGGTGGAGCACCATGGTAGTTTGAACAGCTCCGTCCAAGCTATGGGCGGGGTGGCTAGGCACTACAACCAGACCCGGTCTAATGTCGGCACGCTCCGAGAGCAGCTCCGGGAGTGCAAGCAACTCCTCCAAACAGGCGTCAGCCAGACCGACGTACGGGAGCTATGGCAACGCAAATTGCAGTACTCTCTCGTGCTGCGGTTGTTGAACGCTCTTGACATGATCAAGGTGCGTTCGTATGATAGTGCCAGTCTGCAGTCTGCTTAACGCCACTGTCCTCAGTATTATCATCCGTGGTTTAGGTTTCGTCAAGGATTGCCGTGTGACGTAGTGGTTCTCGGCGAGAAACGCGCTGATCATTGTTGTTGCGATCAAGTTTCTTCTGAGCCGTGTTTAGTTTCGCAGCGCCACGAAAGTTGCGACGGTTGGGTACCCTTAGCGTAAGTGTCTGGCCTGTACGTTGAAAATGTATCCACGTGCCGTTTGTTTTTCGAGAGCATGCATTCAAGTTGTGTGACGCTTGAGTTTGTGTGTTTGCGGGCACATTTTATTTAGTTGCTATGACACATGGAGTGTATCAGTAAGAAATGCCAGGTAGCGTTTTGTACATGAGCACCGGTTATTGTGGTTAAATAAACCCATCCTCACAAACCCCAAGCCCGGCCGTGTATTATACGGGTGTGCCATTACGAGCGACATTGCGGTGGAGTAGTGAACAGAGTGGTATGTGGGTCAAAGATTGGACAGATTTTGAACATTTCCTGTGTTTTTTTCTTCTTTTGGACTGCTTTTTTTGCTGAACGAGCCATACTCGTAGTCTTCTTTTGGACTGCTTTTGCTGAACGAGCCATAATCGTAGTGTATGATGGTAGTGGTGGATTTTTGTTACTCGAGCCCCATGTGCGTGTTGAGTGTGTAGACTAAACTATTAATAGTGCTATCGCTCGATTTCACTTAAGCTCGTAGATGGGCAGGCCAGAGATAGATGCATTGTCAAATATTGCTGCAGGCTATAACGTTTACGTCACGAATATTGCCAAGAAGGGTGTGTGTACGAACGCAAATCATAGGAAGGACGCATGTTTTAGCATATTTGCACGTTCGTTGCTGTTTGGTATTGCTGTTCGTGTAGAGTATGGCGCCAAACTGCTTGTTGCCACAATAAGGCATGCGCCCTTTCGTTACAAGAACGGTGGCTGGGTGGCTCTTAGGCCACTTGGTTGGACGTTTGTGGAGTCTAACCCCCCCCCCCCCCCGTACGGAGTGCGGCTTTTGCAACAGGATGCTCCGGTCAAATTTGAGCGGCTGGTACGGCAAAAGAGGTTTGTTGGAGCTGTCGACCTGCTCAACGAATCCCTGCTCAACATTTTCAGCGCTGAGTTGGTCGACGTTCCCGCTGTCGCGAGTGTACGGGATGAGATGCTCCATCAGAAGGGGAGGATACTGGACACCTTGGTGGAAGAAATTGCAGACATTTTATTCCTCCGCGCGGCGACCGCCCAGTCGAATGCCGCGGACAAGGGGCGGGCAGGGGTGAAGAACAGAAGGAGAAGGGAACGGGGTGGGGCAGGTGGAGCGCTAACGGATGACCCCACGGCTAACGCCGCGTCTCGCGGACAGGGTGCCCCTGGAGGCGCGGGTGGTGGCCTTTCATCGGATGCGGCCTCGGAGTCGAGCGTGGGGGCAGATGATGGTGCAGATATTACGTGGGCGGGCATTCCGGTAGATGTGACTGATGTCGGAGACGACGAGGAACAGGCGCTTGAAGACCCATCACAGGACTTCAACGTGTATTTGCGGCTTTTGGTTGAGGCTGTTCGCCGTTTGCGGTGTGTAGACGACGTTGAACGGTATCTGCTGGAGAGGTTGCCGGACGAGGTCTTGACTCTCAGCGCCACGCACATGCGTGCGTGTGTGGATAAGCACGAGGAGGCTGGAGTGAACTCGCGTGGCGCTTCCTCCAAAGGCAGGAGAAAAGACGATGGGCGGGCCACGCAAGTGCAAAACCTGACGCAGTACCTGAGTCTTGTGTTCGACTCCTTCACGAGCGTGCTGGCTAACCTCATGCGTCTCGTTCGACTTCTGCATGCTGCCCGATTGCGAGATATCCGCGACAATGATCCGGGAGCACCTGTGTTCGAGGCAGATGCACCCTACAAGCAATCGCTTGTCCTGGGTTTGTGGCAACACACTCAGGCTCACCTCATCGACGTGCTGGCAAGACACATGGACGACTCGCAGCACACCAATGTGGCTGCGGAAGGAGGCAAGGCAGGATCTATTCGGGTGCAAAGCACTAGGTTCGGCTCAGGCTCGTCCAGCGTGGAGCCGTTGAACTTGGCTTCGTCCGTCTCGTACTTTCGCCCTCTCAGGCGTCCCGAATCGTCTTCGACAGGATTGGTCAGGACAGCCATCGAGCTCGATCACGCAAGCGCTGCTGAGTATTGCCGTTCACGTTTGCTGGCAGACCCTTCGCCGCTCATCATTATCAGCATCTTTCGCCCCACGCTCAAGTTCGTGGAAGTCGAAGAGGTGAGGCGGGTGGTTTAGCTCACCCCTGATGTTGCTTCGATGACGTGGCCGAGCTTTTCCTGCCGGACCTCCGATCGTAGAGTCGACACGTGCCGCGGTCGCTGAGTCGCTTTGTTTCTTCGTCTATTAATAGTTTGAATGGTTACTTTCTAAATGTCCCCATGTTTCGTTAATGCCCAGATGTCGTGCATTTGTCACAACCGGCATCAAACCCTTCCAGTCGGTACATCTGTTTTGACACGCCCCGTTCATCAACGGTTTTGATTTATGCTTGAAAACGCGTTCGAATAGGCCCACTTAGCCTGTATTTGCTTCGACCCTGGCTTGCATTATCATATACGGAGTGGGCATACTGTTATTAACACTATAAAACTGATTGTAGTAATATCCTTACTTCCCCATCTGGTGCCGTGCAGGCAATGATCAACGAGATGAAGAAGGAGATTTTCGAATCGGGCCACATTCACCGAGACAGAGGAGCACGCCGGGTCATGCAAGAGGGGCCGGAAAGCGCAGGGAGCACCCTGTCTGCATTTATGCACGAGACGGCTCGTGATAAGTTTCTACCTCTGCTTGGCGCAGACTGCCTAACCATGAACGCACAGGTGATAGGCCGAAGGGTCCTTCGAATCCGACTGGTACTGTTTTGTCACATTCCGGGTCACACGATGTCAACGCGCATAACCGAATGTTGCTCACGGTAAATGAGTTGCAGTGGCTGTGCACATACTGTACGTCTTCCAGGAGCTGCTGTACTCGTATCAAGCATGCGCGTCTCTGTATACTAAATAAAACCTTTGTCGGTGAGGCACATATGTTCTGATGTGAAAGGGATTCTGGGTGTTCGAAGGGGTCAATGTGAACTCTCTCTTCACGCCACAGCAGAAGTTTTGATAGATTAATCGGCCGCCCAGTGTCGATGTTAGATTTTGGCCACTGTTTTTGGCGACGTGCTGCCCATTTGTCCACTCACAAGTCAAGCCATTCCCCTTACCCGCGGAACTGCCGATGTACAGCTGGTGGGAGACAACGATTGGTTCTTCCCGGCATCAATGGCCATCGGGTCGCAAGCCCTTTCCAAAGTCGGCCCAGCTGATGGAGCTGCGTCCCGCGAACGCGCTCCCGGTAGCGTCGGCGCGCTTCATCCGAGCAGAGGTGCCGAGGACATCTACGCTCAGGCATGCACTCTCTTCAGAGCGATGGTTCAGATGCCGCATTACGCGGAGGAGGTGAGAGCCTCCATGTCCACTTTTGGCGGCAGGATATTCGCCACGACTCACTTGCCGGTGGAATCGTTGAAGAAGCGTAACGCACGGTTGTGCGCCAGACCAAGGCCCTGGATTTAGTAGTACCAGATATAAAGGCAAATATTATTTATTAATAACCATTCCGCGCCCCTCTGAACCGCACCCTCTCTCTGACGGACCTTGTTGCAGATTGGTGAGATACTTCGCACCAGCTTGGAGGATTACTTTGCCTTGGTCCAGAACAAGTTCCAAGAGACGACAATGCATAGGTATGGTATGGATGAAGGAACTAGAGATGGTTTAATCGATTGAAAGCAGGTCTGCTGTAGACGTTAGAAAGATGAGTTGTTTGCTTGCCATATGGCCGTCCATATGACAACCATTTTCGCTCTGCTGCTTACCATGAACAGCGCATCTCGATCGCGATTGGAGCGATTCAGCGACAAGCTAAGAGATTTGCTACGGCGGGACGCGCAACACGTCAAGTACAAGACGTTCGTCTATGGTGAGTGTTATATACTAGGTAGCCCCTACGTTCTGCGTGAGCTTCACATGTTGGTTGCCAGTCTTAGTTTGCTGCTGTTGTACGCTGCAAGTCTGACACAGAGTGCTGTGCAGGTGCGCTGCTCCGGTGGGATGAAGGCGAGGTGACTGAAGCGTTAACTTCGAAAGGGCCTGCCCAAAGGAGATCACTCGGCGGGGCAACTGTGAAGAGTGCTGATCGCCAGGACGCCCTGCGGGGCAGAGACGGACGCCTTCAAAGCTCTGGAGAGGAAGAAGCTGACGACATTTTCGAGAGCGAGTTTATCTTGCTTAAAGACGTGTGGAGTTTCGACAACGTTCCTTTCCCAGTGACCAAGCAGGTGCGTAACACTGTTTTCTTTCATGCGGATCGACACACCCATTGTTCGATCGATAGTTGTTTTGAAGGCTTGGTTTGGGCGCTTCCCAGAGCATCTGGTGGGTTCGAAACGCGGTATCCATCGCACGTACTTAAATGTGAATTTTCAGTTTTAATTTTTTGAGGATTTGGTTGTGCTGCAGATGGTAGCGCCTACGTAGACATAAGGAACGACGGACTCAAGAGGTTTGCATTTTTTAAAACCTGACGTTGTCAGGAAACACCGCTCGTCGCCGTCGTGAACGTAAGCATTCAGATATGCCCAAGTGCTTTAAGATGCTGTAGTAATGCGGCGTGTTAGGTTCATGAGCGTACCCCGTATTCTCACGCTACTACAGTAGCACGTCCAGGAATGTCATCGACCCACACTTAGTTGGCCGACGACGAGTGCATTGTTTATGCACTCACCAGCGCTGCCCCCCTTGCTGACGCAGAGCCTTCTTTCTCTCCGAAAGCAACAAGCTGTGGCGTGCCTGGGTTTCAGCTGTGATTGGCTAGCGCATAAACTGCTCAAGGTCTGCGCTGCCATCAAGCACCAACCCGCATCTGCCTCAAGTGATCAATCCCCCAACAAATCAAGCGGGCCGAACAGGACCGGCGACCTTCGCACACCGCCTGCGACTGACGGGGCCGTGGCACCCGCGCAGAAACTACGACAGATAGCGCGAAAACTGTCACAACTCGCCGATGATAGCCTCCTCTGCCTAAGGCTCGAGGTGAGGCTGTGTACCTTCTCGCGTACACTGCACAAACACCAGCACAGGCATGGTGCAACACTTTGAAACACATGGTTCGCTCGCTCACGTTATCAGGCTATTACTACAGTAGTATGCTGATGAAGTCTCTGCGAATCTGCGTCTGAGTCAGCGTTTGTTCAATATTGTTGCAACGTTTGTGATGTTTTGTCTCACGCAGCTTGGATCGCCGTTTATCTCGCTCAGGTATACATGCTGGTAAGCTACTACATGCAACAGCTCCCCGCCATCGATTTGGCGGTGACTAGCGGACAAGGATCGACCACTGCAATGAGCCTTGGCAGCGTTGAAGACCCTTGCGTCGTCACGCTTAATCGCTGCATCCGCGAAGAGCAAGAAGCTCTCAGCCCGTTTGAACCCAAGGGAAGCTTGCCTCTGCTCTGCCCAAGGGAGCTGCTTGCTTTTGTGCTGGCACCGTTGCCTCGCCTTCTACCCCGGCTTTTGGTGCGCTCGTTTTCTTTTTTCAAGACGAAGACCATCACTGTGGGTGGTGTGGGCAAGTTGAACAAAATCCTCAACACCTTGCAGCAGACTGTGGGAGATGTCACAGATGAACACAAACTCGCAAGCCAGGACGAGGGTACGGCAGCTGCTGGTGGACGAGGGACAAGACCCAACAAACCGACGGGAGCAGTGGAGGAACGATTTGGATGGGCCCGGCAGTACGTTGCTTTGATTAGTATGCCACAAGGCGAGTTGGAATCTTTCATACGGAAGAACCGCACGATGTTCAGCAAGGAGGAATACCGCGTGTTGTGGACTCTGGCGGGGCCTAATAGTCGAACCACGGACGGCAGCAATGGGCCAACGTTCGAAAAGTGGTGGGCGTCTCAAAAGTTTTGAGATGTCGCTTCTCGGAGTATTGCAGTTGCATGTATATAAGCGCCGTGATAACAATTGTGTAGCACGCGATTCAGATTCTGTACCGCTTCAGCAATGGCTTTCTTGTGCTTGGGACAGAAAAATACCGGAGGACATAAGACTCTATTAGTGTGGTAGGTGAAAAGATCGTGTAACGACGAATGGATCTTCGCTCAGAGTCAGACTTCTTTCTCATCGGTCAATACAGACCATTTCTGCGTCTCTTTTCCTCAACGATTTTGCGGTATTGTGTCTTTTATTTATTCTCCAGGCATCAGCCTAGAGTCTCCCAGACGGAAAATATTTTTGGGTTCCCGTCGAAGCACATCAAAAACATAATTAGTTACATTGTACTACTTGTAGACTACGTTTTACATATCGTGCAAAGTAGCCTAAAAGTAGTACAAACTGAAAGTCAGCGTGACCCAGAAACTACTCGAGTATACGAGTATGAAAATTGCGTAGTCGTGAAAGACGCAGTTTTTGGGCAAGCCTCGATATTTTTTTGTTCGACAACTCCGTCCTTTACTCCCGCCACCGTTCGTATATTCGTGAACGGATTCTTCTCCAGTCATCTGTGGGAGTTCGTGCTGGGGCCATCAAGCTCTTGTAGGGCTGACGGCTTTCATTAGGGAGAATAGCAATGCGGAAGGGGGAACAAGTCTTCGCTGGAAGGACTCGAAAGTGCGAGCGGGCTTCACGGATTATGTGTTTTCTCGCTCTGCTCTCGTACTCGTAGGTGGTGTATCGTGCTCGTCTTCGAGGAGACCCTTCCTATCGACCTCATAACACTGCACTACCTGCGCTTTCGCAGCTGTTGATTCGCAGGATGATTGGCGACGTTATGCTGATACAGGTGCTGGGCAGTAAAGCTCTGGTCATTCCAACGGGTGTTACGCCTTCCATCATCATAGAAACCACTCTGTCCGGAAATGCAAGAACCGTTTGGTAACATTTACCTGGTATCGATAAAGAACGATCCTTTTATATCATTACCGAAGGAAGTACTAAAAATCACTCTGAACCGTTTGGTAACATATATCGATACATAATGATCCTTATGTACCAGTACCAAAGGGAGTTCATATTATTATTAGGGTAATGGTCGAAAGGGGGTACACCCCCGGGTTTTTCGGCCATGTGGGGGTACAGGGAAAACACGCCTACGCCAGGCGCCCGTGCGTGCCCTAGACGTCCTCAAATTGAATTCTGATACGCTGGCTACACGCCCGCAGCCCGCGCGGAGCACGCACACCCTTTTTTTTTTTCGGGCACGTCGTTGGGCCAAACGGCACCGCCGCGCCGGAGGGGGCAAGGGGATCCCCCCTTTTGACCACTAGTTGGGGGGGTATCCCCCCGCTAAACTACTTCATTTATGTGTTACCCCCTTTTGACTATTATTTTCCCCTCATTTGACCGAAAGGGTACCCCCGTTTGACCACTTGTGACAGCACCAAAAGCTAGTACAATGATATCTCCAGCTCGCCGTCCGATAGCCCGAACGGACCAAAGGCGGAACATATAGTAGTTGCGAGTAGTCCCGATCGTATATAGTCGGCGTCCCCGATGGTCTAGTGGGTTAACCGCGTAACCACTAAGGTCAATGTCGCGGGTTCGAGCCCCCCCGA
>JAYJMJ010000001.1:5517042-5535620 GCA_036873875.1 Laminaria ephemera
CACCGACCAGGCAGACATCGCGTGCACCAAGCGCGAAGCGCCGTGAGGTGTTCGGCGAATCGCATGAAGGGTGAGCTCCATCCTACTAAGATCCACTTTGTGAGGCGGACTTCCGCACCTTGTGCGTACTTTCTCATATGGATGACAACTTCGAATGGATGTTTTTTTTCTGGTGTGGCCACTTCCAGAGACAGCAATGGGGATACTATGTAGCTGCCTTGTGGGGGGGGGGAGAGGAGGAGGAGGAGGAGATATGATGGAGGATGTTTGGTTTTGGTTAGAGCCGGTGGGTGTCCGTTGCCCCAGAGGACCTTATTACTCTAACCCTGAAACCCTCCAAACACACTAAAACCAAGATACAGTAGGGATCTCCCAGTGTGCAAACGCAATGGGACCGCCTTATTGGGGGAAGCCTCCTTATTCATTCAAGCTCTTAAGTGCAATTCTCCAGCCGCGCCAAGCGGTTTTGACCGCCTTATATCGGGATACCACCTTTTTCAGACCGCCTTGTTGGGGGACCCCTAATGTATGCTTATTTTACCCTGGCAGGCATCCTATATAGGGTTGCGGAGATATTACTCGCAGACCCGGTTTGCTTTTAGCAATTAGGGGCCACCGAAATTTCAATGGTTTCGTAATTTGAACGGTGGCTTTTTTATATAGGGCTGCAGAGATATTACTCGCAGACCCGGTTTGCAGTTAGCAGTTAGGGGCCACCGAATTTTCACGGGTTTCGTGATTGGAACAGTGGCTTTTTTGTTTTGCTTCGCAGGAAGGGGACGGGGAGGAGGAAGCGCCGGTCGTGGTCGTGCAGCTTGGGTACGGAGGAGGGGAGGCGTGGGGAGTGTCCCCGGAGGCTGGCGTGGCTAGGAGTGAGAGCAGAAGGGGAGTTCGACCATCGTGGGAGGATTTTCGGGAGGATGTAAGTGCTAGGGCTGTGGTTTGGCTGACTATAAGTTGGCGACTACTGATTAGTTGGCCAGGTATTGCAGTTAGTTGCGGACGGTAATTTGCAGAGTTCTGCGGGTTTGCATTTGCTTGGGGCGTTTGTGGCTTGACTTGTGGTGTTTATTAATGTTGACTTCGCCCTCTTAGCACCTACTCGGAAACAACCGCAAAATAATAACCAACCACGACCATGTCAAAAGAGCCCGGACTCTTTGGGCCCACCACAGCAGACAGTACGTAACTTTTCAAAGCTTTGGCGTGGTAAACGGGGCATTTAAAGTGCACTCAAGGAGCATGCCTCTGAAACCAAGTTGTACCACATCAATTTGGGCCCATTTCATGGACCCTATAGCGTTCTAGTGCTAAGAGGGTTATGTCGGTTCGTTGGCTTTTTCTCTGACACCCATCTGATAACATGCTGTGAACTCCAGCCAACTCCTAGCCCTAGTAAATACAGTATTTGCGATCACGATAGCTGTAGTAAAGGCCTACTACAGTAGTGGTCCTACAGTAGTGGTCCCTCTATAGTTCCGGTATGTGCCAACCGGAAGCACCGGCACTGCTGTAGCGGCAGCCGGCATAACTCCGCATACTGACACTACTGATTGGTCCCATCTGTACCAAGCGATTTTGCAGGCATTACAGCGGGCAACCGGCTCTATGGAGGGACCGTTGCTGCTGTATTTATTTATATAAAGAAAACGGTCACACGGCGATACTTATAGATACAAGTACGGTATTGTTGGTGGTGTGCTCTGAGCGCTCCTCAGCTTTTCGTACATCGACTTATTTTTTTGCGTTTTTCGTGTTTGCTCGCGATGAGGACCACCTCTCGGTCCGAAACTCTCTCATCATGCACCCGGACCCCTATTGCGCCGGGGGGCGCGCATCGACCGCGCTCGCGGGGTGCCCTGAGTCAAACGTGGTTACCATTCAAAAGTGGGCCAATAATTAATATTTTTGAACCCAAGAAATCACGGGGTCCTTGGTTCGATTCTCACCGTGACCACTTTTTTTTTTCGAGTTTTTTTTGCACTTGAAAATGATACCAGGTACTTCGAAGTATACCTGTACCGGGTACTTTTTTCATCTTGGGCCGAAAAACCAAAGTCATATTGGCTTTGTCGCGGGTATAATAAGATGTCCCCGATGGAGTAGCAGGTGAATCTCGTCCCTACTGAAGTCAAGGTCGTGGGTTCAAGTTTCAAGGAGTGCGTACTCATGCTCGTAGGGACTTTTTCTTGCGAGCGGAAAACGCGAGAGCGTGTGAGTTAGCAAAAATACGATGAAAAACGACGAGCATAAAAGCTGAAAAGTGGGAATGCTGAACCCTATGCGCGATAAAAATGAAGGCACGTACCGGGGGGGAGAAGGGAAGACACCTGCGACTACGGCTTTTTCAGAAAGGTTGCTGAGGGTAAAACCTTTTACGAGTTGAGGTGGAGGGTAAAAGTGATGATAAAAAAAAAAAAATGATACTACTGTCTGCTGCATGTACTAACTGCTGCTGCTGCTGCTATTGATAGTGCTGCTTGCTGTTTTTTGTTGTGCATTGTATGTAGTATTACAATGTAGTACCATCAGGTAGGTACTGTAGTATGTGACGTACGAACGAGCGTATGATATCGTACGAGTACTCGTAATAGTAGTGCTGCTGCTACTGCTGTACGAACGGGTATACTGCTGCTGCTGCAGTACGAAACGATTACCACTTCCATGTAGGCCCAAGAGGGAAAAACGGCAAAGAAAGGAACTAGACGAGAGCGATAGCTGGTGATGGTTTTCGAAGCATTTGGGTCGGCTTTCCTTCATCGTGTTGTTTCCGAGTGGGCAACTGCAATGGGCTTTTGGTATAGCTTTAGTATCTACACATTGTGCCAGATGGCGGTCTTTGTTTTATTGCTTTTCAATGTTTTCTTTCTCTTCCCTAAAGTATTATTGTCTTTTGTGCAACTCTTGGCAGTACTCTGAGGCATTCAGCATTCACGGCCTGGATTTGCCTACGTACTGCAATACATCCTCTGCCATAACGGGCATGCGCGGAGCCGAAGGCGGGCGTCAGCCCGCCGCGGCGAAGCCCCTTTGTATATACCACTCTGCCCGAATATATAACATCCACTCGGTAGTAATATTAATATTACAACGGTGCTCATATTCCGGACAGAGTGGTATATAGTCTTATTACCGGTGAGGGGGCGGCGGGGGGGGGGGTTTGTAGGTAGTTTTTAGATCGTATAATAAATAGGGCTGCTGCACGGTAGTGTTAAACCTAAGGAGATGACGGGGATCAAGTGGGTTTAGGCAGTTTTTTAGATCGCAAAATGAACAGGGTCTACTGCCCGTATGGTACGGGACCCAAAGAGATTATGGGGATCAGGCACGTGGTGGTGTTTTATGTGAATGTTAGTGGTTTTAATATTTTCGTTATGAGTATTAGTCAATGGTATTCATTTCTTACTGTTTTTGTTTCTGAACGTATCACACCAGGGTTTACACCAGGATGATTTTATGTACGGCAACTATACAACCCGTTTTTCACGGGGACAATATCCGACGAATGTGGAAATTATAAGCTATTTTGATAATAAATTGTGGGGAAGGTTCTTTTTTGGGGGGAGGGAAAGGGGGTTTCAATAGGAATTAATGTATAATTGGCTCGAAAGGCACAGAGATATGATGGTGATCACCTGTAGGGTAGCGTTTATTAGTCATGGTGTTTTTTTTATTTTGGTAGAGCATGAACTAACAGTATTCATTTCGAGCTGCCGTCATTACTAGCCTTTTCACATTAATTCTTGTATCCCATCAAACCACGGCATTTGTGTTTCATATAATGCGTGTTTATTGTCTTCATCTGCAACTACCTTACTTACTCAGGCCTATTAATGGTACTCGTACCCTAGGTAGGTATGGTCTATACACTCAATTTACTATATCTGCGTGTAAACTATTTTGACGTTCAATACCATATACTCCCTGCATATTCCGTGAAGTCGAAGACGTTGTGGGCGTCCTGTAGTTGTTGCGTTCCGGTCGGATGCCCATGTTAGCGTTGCTCGTGAAGTCATGTCCTACCATGCAGTAGCCGATCGCTGAGTGGTGTTCCTTTCCTGTCCTACCGGGTGTTTGACAACTGAACAGTTCTCTTCTCGAAAATTGATAACATGAAAAAACTTCCCTTTTGACACACCTGGTAAAAATTGAAGACGCGGTCCAGATTTTGCTCAGTATTTATAGCATACGAGTAGCAGAAACACCTGTAACACTTACGAGAACTGGTATGATATAATATATAAAAATATATATATGTTTTAATTTTTTATAAATATATATATATGTGCTACATACAGTATCATACTCGTACCCTTGGTCTATCATAGTGACGACTTGCCCTCCTCGTACAGTCTACGTATCGAATACGAGTGAATACCGGTAGTCGAATAGTCGAATACGTAGCGGATTCGGGTGCGCTATAATGCACTATTTTAAAATTATATACCTGGCACCAGGTATTTATATACCTGGCACCAGGTATCACTTTTGCTTTCATCTTCTGGACAAGCGTTTTCGTGGTCGCAGGTAGGTGTCGTCCCTTCTCCCCCCCGGTACGTGCCTTCATTTTTATCGCGCAGGGGGCTCAACATTTCCGCTGCTCGTCGATTTTGATCGAGTTTAACAATACCCAGGGCTATCCGTCCCTGTATCCTGTTAGAAGGTTCTAAGTCAATCGACATGACCCCGTTTGTTTGCCGCCCGCGTCAAGACTGCATTGCAAAGCGCTTCACGTGCACGGGGATGGGGGAGGAGGAGGCAGGCGACGAACGCCATCGCAATCATACAACGCCCGCCATTGGGGGGTGGCGCGCTCGCCAGGCGCTCGCCGGAGGGCTCGATGCTGGAGTTTCAAAGGTAAGAACGAAAGATTGAGCTTGTTTCAGCTAGTTTGGGCCCTCAAGGGTATGCACAACCAAATATGTCGGTTGACGGGCTAGCTTTGGCCCTCAAGCGTAAGAACGAATAATATCGATTGATGGTCTAATTTTGGTTCTCGACGGTAAACAATCAAAGATGTCGGTTGACGGTTTAGTTTTAGCGCTCAGGAGTGAGAACCAAATGTGTCGGTTGACGATTTAGTTTTGGCCCTCAGCGGTAAGAAGAAGCAAACACGTCGGTTGAGGGTTTAGTTTTGGGGTTAGTTTTGGCCCGCCAGGGCCTCTTTAGACTAAATGTATTGTTTTTAATGTGGGGAGATGCTTGACGGCTGTCCGTCAAAGGGCAAGAATGCCGTCAACCGGCATTGTGGAGAAATATCCCTTTGATGAAAGGCTTCACACATGGGACAGATCAGATCCCATTTCATTTTCTACTACGAAGTATCTGGTATATATTTCAGGGCAGATAGATCCCTGTTCTAGGTACGATTTGCAGGGTCTAGATCATGTTGCCGAGTGGGAGCCGTATGATCCGCATGACCTAGCACATGTTTCCTGCAGTGGATATGTACTACAGTACACAGATCCTGCACAACGTATGATCACGACAGATACAGGATCCAGATGATCTAGATCATGATCTAGCATGATATGTCCCATGTGTGAAAGGTGCGCAGGTTAAGATCTACAGCTGTAGAATTTAGTGTTTAGAGCGTCAAGATTTGTTAGCGTAAAGCAGAATGTAAAACGCATCGGGTACGGTAAGCGTAGAGCGCACATCATAGACCGTGGTATGGACGTCAATACCTAGGGATGCAGATGAAATCAACTGTCAAGCCTGAAATTGCCAGAAACCCCGCCCATACGTTTGACGTCGACATTTGGAATGCGATACGGCCGTGGGTACCCGATTTTACAGCGCGCAAGATACGTGCATTCGAGACTTGAGAGCGGTCAAATCGCCATGTCCCGCCTATACAAAAATCTGTATATTGCCCAGTACAGACATGAGCAAATGTGTAGTTCAGAGCGCTTGCTTCGGCTTGTCACGGGGTGCTCTTAAATCGCGGCACGCACTGTATGCCTACACCCGACTTTTCCTACTTACCTGTGGTAAGGCTACTTGGGAGAGAGCATGTTTTGGCTGGGTGCGTGCTCTCTGGCGGTTCCCACTTTTTTTTGTTTACTCTTTTTTAGCATAGTTTTTATTTTTCATCGCAACGTAGAAGGTTTTTTGTAATGGGTGGAGAGCAGGGCGCAAAACAAGCGGGCGGGTATTGGTGCGCGCAGCGCTCCATGGGCCGGAAGCCGTGGTGCGGCGCCCCGGAGGGCTGGCTCTCGGAGGGCCGCTGGAGGTCACATTTTTTTGCATCTACGCGTCATTATACTCAAAATGTGCGTCTTAGCCGCTCCTTTTACCTTCTTGTAGGCATGCGTCAGGCCGCCTTGGAATGTGATGCAACTTTCAAAGACCTTAGCACAAGTTCACGATCAACATTATTATAAGCACGTACCAATAACCACTACTTATGGATGCGCTCGCTGCACATTGTGTTTTGTACATCGTACCATACCTTGCCCAAAGACTGGCCGAGTGCAGCTACCAGAGCCACAGCGAATACGAAGTTCGACCTGGATAGGGATGAGGCCAACGCAGGATTTGGGGTGGACCAAGATGGCCAAACTCCAGCGGTCGGCTCGGCGTTGGTTTCGAAAGGAGGCGGTTCTAGCTTTGCCGGCGGCTCGATGGGAGCGAGTAGTCTAGACCGGCTCCTGGAGATGATGACCGCTGATGACACGAAGAAGGTGCTGCTTCAGGATTTACTGTACGAAACAAACTTTGACGGAATTACTGTAGGATGATATCTGGGGCTGGGCTGTACTTCACGAAACGAACTTTGACGTGGTAACTGTAGTTTGTGCATGAAATGAACTTTGACATGGTTACTGGAGGATGTTAATTGGCGCTGAGCTTTACTATACGAAACGAACTTTGACGTGATGAGTGTAAGACGTTATTTGGTGCCGCCTCGAGCTGCACTGCACGAAACGAACTTTGACATGGTTACTGTACTGTAGGATGATATTTGGTGCTGCTTCGAGCGGCACTATACGAAACGAACTTTGACGTATTGACTGTAGGGCGTTTTTTGGTGCTGCTCCGAGCTGTACTGTACGAAACGAACTTTGGCATGGTTACTGGAGGGTGTTATTTGGTGCTGCTTCGAGCTGCACTGTACGAAACGAGCCTTGACGTGATTTCTGTAGGATGTTAATTTGGTGCTGCTTCGAGCTATACGGCACGAAACGAACTTTGTCATGGACTACTGTAGGATGCTATTTAGGGCTGAGTTGTACTTCACGAAACGATCTTTGACGTCATGACTGTAGGAGGTTATCTGGCGCTGCTTCGAGCTATACTGTACGAAACGAACGTTGACGTGATTTCTGTAGGACGTTTTTTTGGTGCTGCTTCGCGCCTTACTGTACGAAACGAAGTTTGACATAGCTACTGTAGGGTGTTATCCCTTTTGGGGGCCCGGGTGTAGCGACCAAAAACATGGTAAGTGAGATATTTTCCGCAGTCTCCGTGGGCGCGCACCAGTACGAGGCGAACGATGCCGTGCAACCTGACCTGTTGCGTTAATGCAGTTCGGACACGAAATGTGTCACCCAGTAGTCAAGCAGCCCGCGTTGCTTCGAATGAAAAATGCTGTCAATGTCATTTTGTTTTTTGAGCATTTTCCTCTCTGAAGTCCCTATAGGGTTTCCCCTTTCCCAGGAGGTTTGCCATCACGTTCTCAATTCAGTAGCGTTGTGCCAATCGCCTCTCTCGCTGTGATTCCGCATGCAGCTGGGTGCTTGGGTGGTGTCTGATCGATTCAGTAGCGTTGTGCTTATCGCTGTCCTCGCTGTGATGCCGCGTGCAGCTGGGTGCTTGGATGGTGTTTGCGTTGGTGCTCTCCCGGCTTAGATTTTTCTACGGAGTGATGCTGGGAACGTTTGTGCTGTCATACATGGGCAACAGCGTCATCGAACTCAGCATGGAGAAAGGGAACAGGGCCTTAAGGAGGTAAGCCCATGCTTTCGTTTGTTTCCGACTCGCGCGTTGGTAGGGGGCGCACTTTTGAGCCAAAAACAGTTCTCACTGACGGAGGTCCTATCCAATGTCTTAGGAACCGATGTGTATTGTGCAATATTATTATATTATTCGTTGGATGCCTAGCGCATGGAATCGTGTATCGGACTTAGTTTCCAATTTTTGTGAAAGTCGATTGTTGGGTGAGGTAAAGAGCTCCTCGAGTGAGGACCTCATGCTTTCGTATGTTTCCTTCACTTGCTCGCTCTGCGTGGACTTACTCTATTATACTCGTATTGGTCTTGTTAATTTAATCATTCCCCGCATGAAAGCATGTACCTGATACGTTTGCGCTGAACTCTGTTAGACGAAGAGATCTTGCTCAGTAACCACTGTCGCGCTCTCGTTTAGAACCCTCCTCGCGGTTTCGCTTAGAGTTCCCAGCCGAGGCACTGGTAATCGCTCTAGGATATAATACCGTGCTACGCGATACGTCTTCCAACCCCCGATCGTCATGATCTCGTCTGGTGCGCGCGTATGGTGCATTTTGGTTTGGTGGGGGGGGTTGTTCCACTACGGTAGGATGGGCGAACGTATGGGGTGGAGAAGATTGCCCAAGAAACTTCCTCGACCAGCCTACGCCGCGGTGTATATCCTGCTGCTCATGACAGCAATCACGTCCCTCTCTGTGGTCATCGTACCGCGGCTTACGGTAAGGGCTTCAACGTACAGCAGTAGCGACGCAACTATCATACCGATATGCTGGATTTCCAGCACACGTGTTGTCGCAAGCACAGACCCATATTGCATGAGTCCCGTATTGTGATAGGAAATTCATACTAAGCCAAGACATTAATTTATTTCCACATTCAATATTTAAGGCTTAACATTTTTTTTCGTAATAAAGGTTTAATTTCGACATACGAGGGCGACTATATGAACACAGAAGACCACGGCAGACCAGTGCTCGGTGTGCACTGTTACCGGGTAAGTCTGTCACTCCAGAGTCGTGCCAGTTTATATGTCAGAAATGGCGATACTCAAACGTACATGAAAAGGACAATGTGTTATAGTTCCAGCTTGCTGACTTGCCTCAATCGCTGTTTCCTACCGAAGCAAAAACAACCGCTAAAGCCTACCTGGTGGGATTTAGCGCAGGCTGTCGATAGACCTCTTGTCGATGTCTGATGGTACATCTCGGTGTTTGCCCCTGATCTTGACCGGACAAGCTAAAGGTGTTAGTAGAGAGGAGATGGCGTCACAATTTCGAGGAAGACCTCAACCCTCGTTTTGGTGCTGTTGTATACGCAGCTCTTCGGAACCCGCGATTAGTGACGCAGTGCTTTAGATAACGTACCAACACGATATTTTTGCAACTGTGGTTGACAGATTAGGAAGCGCCAGGCCTACTCCGGTCGCTGTCTGGGAATGCAACCGAGTTACATTGACACACGACACATACGTGGAAGTGTGGTGAGCTTAAACTTCAATTTTACATTTCACCCATCCGCCGGAGGACTAAAAAACAAAAATGCCTCCATGCACGTTTTCACCGGTTTTGCTTCCCCGCTCGCTGATTGGCAGGTGGAGTCTCAGGCTTTGATCACCAAGCTCAGTGAACAGGACAATCCCTACGCCATCATCGCCTCGTGGGTACGTACAGTACGCGGGTAGGTATAATTTATACGTGGGTAGGTACAGTACGCGGGTAGGTATAATTTGTGCCTGCGGAAGGTTGCGATTGTCCGCATGCAGCATTCACCTTTGGCTTGGTGCGCTATGGCGTTATACCAGTTGGTACCCTCGCTATCGCTGCTGCTGTCCTTGATGATTGCGTTGTGCGCGAAACAGGGTCCCACTGGGCTATCGCTTGCCAATAAAAAAGGCCTAGCAAGCAGCTTTCGAAATATGTCTTTCTTTTCTGTGGCTTCGCTGAAGTTATGGAGATTTCGTTATTTTTTGCCCCGTAAAGTGCCCTCTGGAGAGATGTTCAAGACGCCACCACGAACGCTATAGTTACAACCCACACGTGCAAATAGGCTCATTCGAATTATCTTGTTAGAGCTTTCCTGGGTGTACTGCAGATCAACTCAATCCGGTGGTGCTCGTGAGATATTAATCCGAAGGCCCAAAATCAGCCTTGTGGCTGAAACCACCGTATCGCTCCTGCTGTCGTTGATGATTGCGTTTGGCCTGAAACCGAATCCCACTGCGCTTGCAAACTTATCAGATGAGGAGCAACTTCGGAGAAGAGGCCTTGTCGCGGCTGGAGCCGTTTCTGCTGTCTGTCACCGGAGACCAAGGCAGGATTTTTGCGGGGTGAGAACGGTGAACACCTCGGACAGATCGGATAATTTTACGGATCGCACAGATGTTTTGTACGGTCGTTGTTTCAGACCGAACGTCAGCCGACCTGTGTATAGTGTATACCTGATTTCAAAGATCTGCGTCGTCTGTACACGTTTCCACGGGGCTAATCTACAGGACTTGAACGATCTGTCCATGCTTCCGCTATAGCGCTCCACAGGGTGCGACAGATCAGATCGTTTCAGATCATTTTACAGATCGCGCAGATCAGTTTCGCGGATATGCGTCATCTGTACACTTTCCACGAGGCTGATCTACAGGATCTGATTGATCTGTACATGTTTCCGGAATAGCGATCTGCAGGGTGTGGTCAGGTTACGATGCGTGTGCCAGGGTTTGTAAGCACATGGCACTCTATTCTGGTACGATCTGTGTGACTGTACACATCTAAACGTGATGATCTGTAAGATCTGGAGAAGGCAGATTATGATCTGTAAGGTCTAGATCAGCCAGATCGTGATCTGTAAGATCTAGGTCAGGCGGATCGTGATCTATAAGATGTGAATCAGGCGATCTAGATCAGCCAGATTGTGATATGTAAGATCTAGATCAGGCGGATCGTGATCTATAAGATCTTTAATCAGGCGAATCGGAATATGTATGATCTAGATGAGGCAGATCGCGATCTGTAAGATCTAGATGAGGCAGATCGATCGCTATCTGTCCGAAGTGTGGAACGTTACCATGGAGGAATCCGCTTTGATTCGCCAAGCGTGTATTTGCTCTGCCGGGTGAATCCTGTCGTGGTCGTGGTCACATGTATGACTAGAGCAAGAGTGCCGCAATTAAAAAAATAACTAAAAATGAAAAGACGGCAGCGTAGATCTGTGACTTAATATACTAGTTTTAGTGTGGGCAGTTCAGGGCTGTGACGGATGGCGATCAAGACTTACTATACCAGTTCTAGTGTCAGCAGTTTGAGTTTGTGACGGATATGCTAGTTTTAGTGTGGGCAGTTCAGGGCTGTGACGGATGGCGATCAAGACTTAATGTACTAGTTCTAGTGTCAGCAGTTTAGGCCTGTGACGGACTGCGGTCGAGACGTAATATACTAGTTTTAGTGTGGGAAGTTCAGGCCTGTGACGGGTGGCGGTCTAGACGTAATATATTAGTTTTAGTGTGGGCAGTTTAGGCATGTGGCGGACGACGGTCTAGACTTAATATACTAGTTTTAGTGTGGCCAGTTTAGGCATGTGGCGGACGGCGGTCTAGACTTAATATACTGGTTTTAGTGCGGATGCTCCTAAAGGTGTTCCTGACGCCGTCCAAAACTGCCGTCTCCTGACATATTCGGCCGCAACGGGTGGATTAGTGTCTAAAGTTTCAGGCAGTGATTTACTGAGTTGGATGCGAACGAATAAGCTCTAAAGTTGCAAGATGTGGTCGTCCAGGGATACCCTGGTTCCATCCCCGGGTTTGATAGCTGGATGTCATGGCTGGATGTCATAGCTTGATGCCATAGCTGGATGCCACAGAGTTGAATGGGATTCGAACTTTGATTGAATTGGCTCTAAAGGTTCAACAGTGAACGAATTAGCTCTAAAGTTGCAAAATATGATCGGCAGGGGACATGCTGGTTCCATCCCCGGGTTTCATAGGTTGATGTCATAGCTGGATGTCATCGGTTGATGTCATAGATGGATGTCGCAGAGTTGTGGACGTGATTGCTGTGTGCGATGACCTGAAGCAGCACCGGCGATCTGTATAAAGCAGCACCAGCAATCTGTATAAAGCAGCACCAGCAATCTGTATAAGGCAGCGCCAGCAATCTGTGTATAGCAGCACCAGCAATCTGTATACAGCAGCACCAGCAATCTGTATAAAGCAGCACCAGCAATCTGTATAAAGCAGCACAGCAATCCGTTGCACGCCACGCAAGATCGATATCCATCCACGTATTTTACTAGAAAACCCGGGGATGGAACCATAATGTCCCCTGGCAACCACAAACAGCAGTACTTTATTCGGCCTCAAATTGCGGTGATGTCAGGCGGGCCGAGCTTTGTAAGTTGTACCGTGTGGATTAGCCGTGCAGTCATGCATGTGCCTCTCATATCCTTTCCGTGGCGTATGGGTTCCTCTTTTTCGAGTGCATACGGCAGCAGGAGAGATATATGTCATGTATGTGCCTCTCATACCCTTGCCGTGGCGTATGATTTCCTCTTTTTCGAAGGCATGCGGCAGCAGGAGATATACGTGACTATTAAAAGAGTTTGGTGCAAACATGTTGCACCGATTTTGGGTTGTACAGTCATTCTTGGTAGGAATCATCGCGATACCCCCTGTGTCACCCCTTTTCCAACCCCTTTAGATTTAAATAACCCCTTTGCAAGTGCACCCTCGTTTTTGGCGACAATTTACCTGCGTAAGTAGTGCGGGCTAATGTTTGCAGTGGCTGAAGGGTAAAAATTTGTTGACCATTGACTTGTATCGTTTGGAGTGGTGTTTCTGCTTTATTATGGTTGTCCCCGGCTTGTCGTAACCCCCGAGAGCGTTGCACATCTTTCCAGGTACCCCGACGACTACCTGAACCTAATCGCGTCTAAGCTGAAGGACAAGACAGCGTGGGGAGATGTAAGAAACGCTCGATTCGCCAAGCTGCTACAATTCTCCTTGGGCCGATACTTCAAGGGGGGGCTAAACATGTGTAGGGCGGTGGTCGCAGGCCTGACCAAGGTGCTGTACAAGGTCAGTGTATGAGCTCGTCGAACGTTTGCTTACGACGTAGGGTTAGGGTTAGGCTAACATTCTTTACCCCTAACCAAGGCGCTGTACAAGGTCAGTATGGATACTTCAAGGGGGGGCTAAACATGTGTAGGGCGGTGGTCGCAGGCCTGGCGAAGGTTCTGTACAAGGTCAGTGCGCAGCATGAGTCCATCGAACAGCTATTTATTTCGAAGGGTTAGGATTAGGCTAACCTTGACCCTAACCAAGGTGCTGTACTGTACAAGGTCGGTGTTAGGGTTAGGGTTGGGGTCAGTATGGATGCTTTATGAATACTTCAAGGGGGGACTAAACATATGTAGGGCGGTGATCGCAGGGCTGACGAAGGTTCTGTACAAGATCGATACGCAGCATGAGCCCATGGAGCGGTTGCTTATTACGTAGGCTTAGGGATAAGCGAACCTTAACCCAAACCAAGGTGCCGTACAAGGTGAGTATGGATAGTTCAAGGAGGGGCTAAACATGTGTAGGGCAGTAGTCGCAGGGCTGACGAAGGTGCTGTACAACGTCAGTGTGGATACTTTGAAGGGGGGGCTAAACATGTGTAGTAGGCAGTAGTCGCAGGCCTGACCAAGGTGCTGCACAAGGTCAGTAAAAGGGTTAGGATCAGGGTTGGAGTTGGTTTCGCTTGTCTTTAGTTTTATGACCATATGGCTGATCGCGCAATCGCTCTTGGTTCTCGTCGTGCTGGCGTGATGGTTTGGGTTTTCCGTGCAGGCGATGGTTTTGCTTCTGCTTAGCTTTATGGTCGTGCGGCTGATCGCGCACAATCGCTCTTGTGTGCTCGTCCTGCTTACGTGATGTTTTGCAGGCAATTGCTTCGCTTCTGTTTAGGTTTATGGTCATACAGCTGATCGCACAATCGCTCGTGGTTCTCGTCGTGCTTGCGTGACGTTTTGCAGGCAATGGTTTCGCTTCTGTTTAGCTTTATGGTCATATGGCCGATCCAACAATCGCTCTGGTTTGGTTTGGTTCTCGTCGTGGTTATGTGCTGTTTTGCAGGCGATGGTTTCGCTTGTTTAGCTTGATCATATGGCTGGTCGCACAATCGCGCTGTTGGTTCTTGTCGTATTTGCGTGACGTTTTGCAGGCAATGGTTTCGCTTCTGTTCAGCTTTATGGTGATATGGGACTTGCCCAACCTTACCCGGGGCATGAAGGCTCTGAAGACCAGCCGCCTTGCTTTCGCGTACAACACTATCTCCCCTCAGGTGCGATGTTCGTGAGTGACGCGTTTTGCAGCGGGGGTAGCAATTTTGGACTCAATTTTTGTGACTGGTGCAGCTCCCCAACTGAGGAAGAAGTGTATGTCGGGCATCTTCATTGGTTGTTTACTAATGTTTTTTGTTTCGTACCTTGCCTCCGGGAATATTGATCGGGTTGCGCAAACAATTTTGTTTTTTGGGTGTGATGTAGAGCTATGGAGAGAAGCCTAAAAAATGTTGGTGCCCCCCCATCACCGTAGAACGCGTTGAGCGGCGATCCGTGTCGCACCTTTCCTAGCTCCAGTGCGCCGAAATAGAGGGTACACCATGTGCGGGGTGCAACGCTGGCGCGCCAGGCTCAAGTTCTTATTTAAGGATGTGACCTACACTAATCTCTGTTTTAAGATATGTTTTTTCCGGGGCTTCCGGCACGATACGAAACACAAATATCTAAGAAAATTGTTTCGTAAGGCCCGACCCTGGCGCAGTGCTGTCTAATACTGTCACGTTCCAATCGCTTTCTGCATTCAAACCCTCGTCGCCACGGTCTCCTGCCGTGGGTCTATCCTGAAATGAAGGTGATTGCTACCGGCATTGTGTGCATGGTGTGTACTGGCTGTGGTACCAGGGGTACTCGGAAAAATGTGTATCCGAGTTTGCACCCCAGTTTCTGAGACATGTGAAATGTACGAGTATAGACATGGGGGCGGTCATGCTAGAACACGCAAAAAACGCAAAAAACGTCTTGTTTTTTTTCTCAGTTTGTACAGAAATGCCGCCCCTCTGGTTTGTTTTTCATTTTGACCTTTCTAGGAGTGTGGTGTGAATTTTCTGTTTTTCTCTCGCACCCTCGGCGATACAGTAAAAAAATAGGCAAACCTGTATTTTCTTATTTCACATCGTGCAGAAATCCAACCCCTCTGGTTTGTTTTTCGTTTCGACCTTTGTAAGAGTGTGGTGCAATTTTCTCTTTTTCTCTGGCACCCTCGGTGGTACAGGTGAGTACGTTCGCGAAGCTGGTTGGGCAGAGCTTCGAGGTGCAGTTCACGATAGCAGCCATCAACACCCTCCTCACCACTGCAGGTGCGGTATAGGACGCGCGCTATGATAGGCTATGATAGGCTATGATAGGGGTACGTCGCAGCTTTTGGCCAAAATATTTGGGTCTGAAGGGGCCCCTCAACTAGGTGTATGTTTACAATATTAATATTATTAGTAGTGCTTGTAGAGGCCCTGGGATTGATAGCGTTGCACTTTCCTTTTTGCTCAAAGCCAGTTTTTGGGCGAGATGTACAGTAGAGCTCCCCAAGTGAGGAGCCTCAGAAAAACAATGATATCATTCACCCATACCGTAGCATACGTCATAATCCTGTTTCATGACAATCCTGTTTCGTGCTCCGGTGATGCTGCTTTGCGCGGTGTGGCAGGTCTCATTGGGCTTGGCGTTAGGGGGTCACTGGTCCGGTCCTTCATCGTCGCCTTGTGTTGAATCTTATGGGATGATAATCTTGTGTCCTGTTCCGCTGATGCTCCCCTTTGTAGCAAGTCTCATCAGGTTGTGTTTAATCAGATACGACGATACGTTCTGTTTCGTCGCTCCGGTTGTCCTCTGCATGGCAAGTCTCGTCAGGTTGTGTTTAACCAGATTCGATGATCATCCTGTTTCGTGTTCCGGTGATGCTTGTTTCGCATGGCAGGTCTCATCGGGCTTGGCGTTAGCGGCCCGCTCGTTTTGTCCTTCATCGTCTTCTTGTGCAGCTTTGTGCCCGTGATCGGCGTCTTCATTTCCACGCTGCCAATGGCGGTCGCTGCTCTGGCCGACTACGGGATGAGCAAGGTGCAGAGCCTACCGTGGTAGAACCTATCAAATTCTTCAAATATATCTTGGATGTTTTAGGGCTGCAGCTGGCATGGATATTGCTGTTGGGAGGTTGCCGCAGCATAGTACGCATTGTGTACTTGTTGAAGCGGTGTCCACCTTTGATGCATAATATTTATGTATTGCAGCTGGCAGTTTGCCAAAGGGGGTCGGCCTTTGATCACGCTCGTTGTACTCGGTGGTTGTCTTTGCATCGTCGACGTCTACAGCATCCTCGTAGAACTATTTATAGGCGTTTTTCGGCAGCACCGCTGTACGTTTGGCAGCGGTCCATGGCTTCAGTGGCCCGTACTTCGTACGAATGTAAATTGTACAGCCGGGTTAGCGCTCACGGCACCACATCTGTTGTATCTTGTTATTTGAGTTGCACTCTTTGATCTCTTGTGTCTGTGCGTTACGTCGTTTCTGCGAAATCTGCCCACGCCGCAGCAGCTTTGCGGCATGCTGATGCTGCTGTTTTATACGGTCCAAAAACAATTTCGGCTATTTAGCATGATTGCCGTGTTTTATCACCCCCCACGATCGCTGCTACGGTGCGCCACAACAGTCTTCTTGTGGCGCCATACAGCTATGGGTGTTACTCGCGTGGCGTCTCCATGATTTCAAAGCGGTTTACCGTTCTCTCGGCGTTTTGGTGCTGGCACTCCTTGTACCCCTCTTTGTCCTACGCAGGTACTTCAGATCTTCCTTATGGTGTCCCCACTGTTTGTACCCCTCTTGGTCCTACGCAAGTTCTTCAGATCCTGCTAATGGGGCTCTCACTGATTGTACCCCTTCTGGTCTTACGCAGGTTTTTCAAATCCTCGTTATGGTGCTCGGGGTGCTTGTACCCCTTTTGGTCTTACGTAGGTTATTCAGGTCCTCGTTATGGTGTTCGGGGTGCTTGTACCCCTTTTGGTCCTACGCGGGTTCTTCAGATCATCCTGATGGTGATCCCACTGTTTGTACCCCCTTTTGGTCGTACGCAGGTTCTTCAGATTCTCCTTATGGTGTTCGGGGTGCACGCCGTTGAAGCCTACTTCCTCAACCCTCAGGTATCAGTGCTGTCAGGGGTGAAGATATAGAAAGTGCCGGAAGGTTAGCTGTGGGCTATTGTATGCCGTCACTTTTGTTTTAGCTTAAAGTTGTTGTCGTCTGCAAGAGTTGCAGGAGTCTTTCTCAACCGCAGGCATCAGTGCTGTCAGGGGTGAACGTATAGAAAGTGCCAGAAGATTAGCTGGGACCTATTTATTTTTTGGCTTCACGTGTGTCCTAGCTTATAGGTGTTATCTTCTGCAAGAGCTGCAGGGGTCGTTTGTCTTATCTTCTTCAGGGTGCGCGCTGTTGCAGCTTACTTCCTCAACCCACAGGTATCAGTACTGTCAGGGGTGATTATAGACAGTGCCAGAAGATTGACCCCGACCTAATGTGTAACGTCACTTGTGTTTTAGCTTAAAGTTGTTGTCTTCTGCAAGAGCTGCAGGGGTCGTTTGCCTGTTCTTCAGGGTGGACGCTGTTGAAGCGTAGTTTCTCAACCCGCAGGTATCAGTGCCGTCAGGGGTGAATATAGAAAGTGCCGGAAGATTAGCTGGGACCTTTTGTATGGCGTCACTTGTGTTGTAACTGAAAGTTGTTGTCTTCTGCAAGAGCTTCAGGGGTAGTTTGTCTTGCCTTCTTCAGGGTGCACGCTGTTGAAGGCTACTTCCTCAACCCGCAGGTAACAGTGCTGTTAGGGGTGAATATATGCAGTGTGCCAAAATATTAGCTGGGACATATTGTATGACGTCACTTGCGTTTTGGCTTAAAGTTGTTGTCTTCTGCAAGAGTTGCAGGGGTCGTTGACGCTGCAGCTGCTAAAATGTTTGACAGCAAGCATCCCGTCACCTGTTCTGTTCCACTGTATTTCCACTGTATGCGCCACTGTACTTATATCTTGCTCCTCGGGATATGCTCGTCTTTCCGTTCTTGCGACCACCTAAGTACCGTATCCCACGATGGACCCCTGTGACGGTCGTACCTATATTGCAACGTGGCCATGTACTGACTGCCATCTTATTAAGTGCCGAAAAGAAGCAAGCTCTCATGGTGAGGTTGATAGGTTGTGTCGACGTATACTTTTCACGGCGTATCAACCCCACCCTGTTGATTGTGTACTTATAACGGCGTATCAACCTCATAATGTCGATTGTTTTCGTGGTGGCCACATCTCTCGCGGGCCATGAATGTCGCCATATGGCAGATGCTCTTTAGCACGCTCTCACGTAACGTATTTGGACAGCACAGCCCAGGACTCCAAGATTAATATCTTAGCACTAGAACGCTATACGGCCCACAAACTGGGCCCAAATAATTTTGATATTACTTGGTTTGGAAGCCATGCGATGCGATAGGTTGCATACCTCTTGTGAGTATCCACCAGCCAAACCTCTTAACTTGCGCACAAAAACTGCATGCAGGGTGCTAGTA
>JAYJMJ010000001.1:5568712-5586216 GCA_036873875.1 Laminaria ephemera
CTCCAGAGCGACTGGAGCCTGTCCTGTGACCACGGACTTGATTATGAGAGTTAATGTGAGAACAACAACAACAACTGTTGTACTCGTAGTATATGATACGTGAAAGAGCGCTGCCGACCGTGCGGTGGATACAGGCGATGCCTCGCTGTTTGGCGACCCGAGATACAGACGATACAGCATAACGTACCGACCGGAAATACAGACGATTAAGCAGTACCGACCGGGATACAGACGAGACATCACTATCGACCAGCGATTAAGCAGTACCGACCGGAGATACAGACGAGACGTCACTATCGACCTACCGGAGATACAAACGATACAGCACTACCGACCGTACAAACAGACGATACCAATCGTAGATACAGACGATACAGCATTGCCGACCATAGACACAGACGACGCATCACGACCGACCGGAAATACAGACGATTAAGCAGTACCGACCGGAGATACAGACGCGACATCCACATACAGACGATACAGCAAAACCGACCGTGGATACAGACTAGACATCCCTACCGACCGTACATACAGACGATACAGCACTACCGATTGGAGATACAGACGATGCAGTACTACCGACCGGAATTACAGACGATACAGCACTGCCGACCGGAGATACAGACGATGCAGCACCACTGACCGTACACGTAGACGACACAGGACTACCGACTGTAGATACGGAAGATACAGCACTACGAACCGGACATACAAACGATACAGCACTACGTACCGACCGGAGATACAGACAATGCAGCAAGTACTACAGACCGTACGTACAAAACCGACCGTAGATACGGACAATACATCCACGAACAGACGACACAGCTCTAACGACCGGAGGTACAGACGATACATCACTACCGACAGATACAGACGATACATCACTACCGACCGGAGATACACGATGCAGCACTACCGACCGTAGATGCAGATGATACAGCACTGCCGACCGGAGATACAGATGACACATCACTACGGACCCGAAATACAGACGATGCGGCACTATGGACAGTACATACAGAAAATGTATCATTAACGACAGTAGATAAGGACGATACAGCACTACTGACCGTTCAGCTACATACGTACTGTATACAATATCTGTGCCCAACTCTGAACGTACTTACTGATGTCCTGCACTAAATGCTTGCGCGCCATCGTTCGTACTTCTGTTTTCGTTGGTATTTTCGCGCCATACGTCGGTCGCGCGTGTGTTCTACATTCTTCGTGCATGGTACGATATAGACCGATGACTCCTGTGGATAGTGCCAGCGTTTTCTTGTTGTGTGTTCATCGCAGTATGTTTAGTTAAGAGTCTATTAATAGTTGCTTCGTACATTCACGCCATCCAATATCGAACGTGTAGCTCGCAGCGCTTGGTCGCTGCCAGCTCTTTTTTTGCTTCTTGAAGGGCTGGCGGGAGTACCGTTGGTAGCACCGTTGGCGGCACCAGCGGGATCGACATACTGAAATTCCACCGTGCTCTATCCTACCCAGAAAAACGTCATGATGCGCATCCCGGTACGTGTGCCGGCCCCCCGCCTTCTGCCACAGATCGCTGCGCTGCCGCAATCGTTACCGTTGATAGCACCGTTGGTAGCACCGACGGGGTCGACCTACTGAAATTCTACCGTACCCTGTCGTTTCCTACCTGAAAAACCTTTGTGCTGCACGTCTCGGTAGGTGTGCTGGTCCCTCGCCTTCTGCCACAGCTTGCCGCGCTGTCGCTACCGTTAATAGCACCGTCGGGGTCGACATATTGGCTGACTCGCTCGTTGTTTCTGAGGGGCCTTGGGGGCATTTTTTCGGTGGCTTTCTCGGTGGCTCTCGTCCAGAACAAGGCGCTAATTGGCGACCAGGTGATAAAGGAACGCGCGCTCGGCTTTGTGGAAGAATATCCGCACCTAGGTCCGTGTTTCGATGCATTCTCTTCGACCGTGACCGTACTTTACAGAAGACATAGCTACCAGTCACTGCCGAGAAGAATAACCTGCTGGTGTATACATTATGTGTTTTCTCTCCCGTGTGTTCGCCTGCGTTTGCAGGACGCTTCTCGCTCCTCTTCCCAGTGATGACGCAAAAGAAAGAGGATAGCTGATACCGGGTAATCAAAACCGAGAAGCGCAACGTGTTGATATGCGTCCACATTCTGTCACGTCTCCCCCGTTTGTTGTCCGCCTGCGGTTGCAAACACGTTTCTCGCTCCTCTTCCTCCTTCTTCTTCCCGCTTCCTCCTTACTCTTCTCCTTACTCTTCTTGCTTTCTCTTCCTCCTTTCTCTTCCTCCTTTGTCTTCCTTCTACTCTTCCTCCTTACTCCTCCTTACTATTCCTACTTACTGTCCCCCCCCTTACTTGTACCCTTCACCCTTCCTCCCTCCTCTTCCTACTTACGTTTCCTCCTTCCTGTTCCAAGGGAGTGACGCCCGCGAGGGATTATCTCAGACGTGTCCTCAGAAACGGTTTCGGGGGTGACTTTCGCACAGCGGTACGAAAAGTCCCCACGCTCCTTTGGTTCCTTCCACCAGAGGTCAGTGCAAATACAGGTACAGTTTAACAACAGTAGCTATTACAAGTGCACATGAGGGACCTGGTGTATTACGACCTGATGTATTGTAGAATTTTTCACTGGTCGAGGATATTTCCCGGAATATTCCTGCTGGTTTCAGAGTTCGGGTATTGGTTCGAATTCTTCAGAAACGGTTTCGGGGGTGACTTTCGCACAGCGATACGAAAAGTGCCCACACTCCTTTGGTTCCTTCTACCAGAAGTTAGTGTCAATACATTACAGTATGAGCCCGCCAACAAGAAAAGCCTAAAAGGATTTTAAGTCTTGAAAACTCATTGTTGCACCGACGTTGAGCAGCCTTGAGCATAGGCCACTGTATAGGGTTTAATGTAGCACCCGGCGCTGAGCACGATTTCTTAATCAAATTTCTTTGCGTCCCCCAAAAGTAAGCCTGACGTTCTTACTAGAAATTTCGTGTTCGTGGGCCTAGTCTATACTGTGTGCGACAACAGTAGCTATTTCAAGTGCTCACGCTCCTTTGGCTCCTTCCACCGGAGGATAGTGCCATTACGGCTGAAATGGCAAGTGTATTAAGGGACCTGGTTCAGTACTTCTCATTGGTCGAAGACGTTTCCTGGAATACTGTGATAGTGTTATTAATAGCAAAGTTGCTAAAAAATTCGTGAAAACCAAGTCCCTTCTATAATACCTACTGTAGTAGACGTTTGTAGTCCAACCTCTACCAATCGTCCTGTTGGCCCTCTTAGTTTCCAGGGGGGGCACCGACCTACCAGGTATGTTCTTCGCCGCGTAATGTAGAACACAACACGCGCGACCAACGTATGGCGCAGCTTGTAAAAGGAGTATCAATCCAAGCCACTAGACCACTGCGACGAAGCTCCCACCAACACACGACTCTCGAAAACTGCCTTCTCGCCAAAGCGAACCAACAACCCACTGCGACTAAGCTCCCACCAACCCACGACTCTCGAAAACTGCCCTCTCGCCATTTGCGAGCCACCAAATCACTTTGATATCGCACAAAGCACTTCACCCTTCTCGGTCTGCAACTTTTTGGTCCAACTCACAGCTAACGCATACCACGTATTATATGTATTTTTTAGTTAAAAACAGTACGATCGACAGCACGCGCACGAAAACATTCACACATCGGACAGATCACGATCTAGGTCATCTAGATCATCTAGATCCTATGTATGGCGTCATGGTATGCTGTGCAGGATCTGTATAACACAGATCCAACCCAGGAAACATGTTCTAGATCATTCAGATCATCCAACTCTCACCCGGCAACATGATCGATAGGCCGTGCAGATCATGTCGGCCAGGGATATGTCTGCCCTAAAAGACGTAGATCATGAACAGGGATCTGATCTGTGCCATGTGTGAAAACATCCCGCCCGTACGGCCTGCCTTGGGTCGCGGCGCTTGAGCTATCGGCCTCGGTGGCCGGAGCGCGCCTACTTGCAGTCCACGAACTAGGAAGGAAACCAAAAGTCCACAGTTTCAACTTACCCAGCTCCCGCTTGGCATCCTGATCCCACCCAGACCTGATCCCACCCGAACCTGAGCTCTGCAAACTGACCCCGGGTATATATATATGCCGCCGGCAGGGCACACCAAAAACCCTGATCCTACGCCGCGCCGACCTGATCCATCAAAAGCTACAAAGCTTTATGTTGTAGTTTACAAATGGACTTTTGCTTTCTCTCGCAATCCGCGGACTGGGATTAGGCGGATCCCGGTGGCCGCGCCGTCGTTCCACCAAAACACGCGCGTGCGCCTGGCCTTCTGCTTCGTGGCATCCTCGTTTTACTTATTTGAGCCTATCTTGTCCTTGTATAACTTTCTTTTCTTGGCGATCTGTTCTTAGCCTTTCTTCTCCTTTTCTAGCTTGCTTCTTAGCCTGCCGCAACACGCGTTTGCGCCTGCCCTTATTTTTCTCCTTGGCGTCACTCTTTTCCTTCTGCCACCCTTTCTTCTCGTTTCCTAACTTATTTCTCTTGGCGCTCTGTTCTTGGTATTTCTTCATTCATTTTTGCCTACCGAAACACGCGTTTACGCCTGGACTTTTTTCTTCTTGGCGTCGCTCTTTTCCTTCTGCCAGCCTTTCTTCTCCTTTTCTAACTTGTTTCTCTTCACAATCTGCTCGACAATGTGCATTCAACGTCGATCGCTGATAAACATTCCTAGAAAAAAGAAGAAAATCAAGGGAAGCCAAGAAAGGAAACCTGTGCATCACAACAATTTCAGCCTACCGAAACACGCGTTTGCGCCTGCCCTTCTTAGTATTTCTAGGCGTCGCTCTTTTCTTGCTGCCAGCTTTTCTATCGTTTTCTAGCTTGCTTCTCTCTGCGGTTTGTTCTTGATCTTTCTGCATCAATTTTAGTCTAGACTAAAATTTTGCCTAGGCCAAAATGGATGAAGAAAGACCAAGAGCAGACTGTAAAGTATGGAAGTTAGAAAAAGAGAAGGAACGCTGGCGGAATGAAAAGAGAGACACGAAGAAGACTCGTCAACGCCCTGTGCACGACAGAAAAAGAAAGCGACACCACACTCCTATCATATGTTCGACATAGCTTGTCTCACCGAACAGTGTAGAAATAAACGACAGTTACAACGGATGGTCCAACGGGGTATTGCGGAAATCGGGGAAATTGTGGTAAAGGCTACTGGAAACACACGCTTACGCCTGCCCTTCTTGTTCTTCTTGGCGTCGCTATTTTCCTTCTGCCAGTCTTTCTTCTTGTTTTCTAACTTGGTTCTCTTCACAGTCCGCTGTTAGTCCTCCGTCCATTTTAGCCTACCGAAACACGCGCTTGCGCCTGGCCTTCTTATTCTTTTTGGCGTTTTACTTCTTGGAACCTTTATTTTCCTTTTCTGACTTGCTTCTCTTCACAATCTGCTCGTTGCCTCCATTTTGGCCTACCGAAACACGCGTTTGCGCCTTCCCTTGCTCTTCTTCTTGGCATCGCTCTGTTCCTTCTATCCGTCTTTCTTCTGCTGTTCTAACTTGCTTCTCTCTGCGGTCTTCTCTTGGTATTTCCTCATCAATTTTGGCCTAGGCCGAAGTTTTACCCTAAGCTAAAATGGATAAAGAAAGACCAAGCGCAGACTGTAAAGTAAGGAAGCTAGAAAAGGAGAAGGAACGCCGGCAGAAGAAAAAGAGCGACGCCAAGAAGGAGAAGGGCGTTCGTCAAAGCCCTGTGCGCGACAAAAAGAGAAAAACGACCCCACACTCCAAAAACAGTCAGAATTAAAAACAAACCAGAGAGGTGGGATTTACGCGAAGTATACAAATTAAGAACTCTTTCTTTTTTCGCGCACAGGGCGTTGACAAGTGCCGTTGTTCTTACTCTTCGCGTCGCTCTGTTCCCTCTGCCAGCCTTCCTTCTCGTTTTCTAACTTGCTCTCTGAGCGGTCTGGTCTAGATCTTTCTGCATCCATTTTAGCCTAAGCTAGGCTAAAATGGATGAAGAAAGACCAAGAGCAGACTATAAAGTAAGGAAGTTAGAAAAGGAGAAGGAACGCTGGCAGAAGGAACAGAGCGACGCGAAGAACAACGGCACTCGTCAACGCTCTGTGCGCGACAAAAGACAAAAACGACCCCACACTCCAAAAAAAGTCAGAATGAAAAATAATCCGGAGAGGTGGGATTTATACACAAATTAAGAACTATTTATTTTTGTCGCGCACAGGGCGTTGACGAGTGCCGTTGTTCTTACTCTTCGCGTCGCTCTGTTCCCTGTGCCAGCCTCTCTTCTGGTTTTCTAACTTGCCCTCTTAGTGGTCTGGTCCACGTCTTTCTGCATCCATTTCAGCCTAGGCTAAAATGGATGAAGAAAGACAAAGGGCAGGCTGTAACGTAAGGAAGGTAGACAAGGAGAACGAACGCTGGCAGAAGGAACAGGGGGACGCGAAGAATAAGAAAAAGGGCACTCGTCAACGCCCTGTGCTCGACAAAATAATAAAACGATACCACACTCCTAAAAACGTCAGAATTAAATACAAACCAGAGAGGTGGGATTTATATGAAGTACAAGGTTCCCCTTCGGGATGGGGTTGACTTGATATCCCGGTGGCGTCGCAAGTCGATAGGGGGGAACACAGGCGTTCCAATGATATGTACAGGTATGAGCTACTGTTTTTGCTGCTGCTGCTGTATGCTTCGGATACCTGGTGTGAGGTCCGACGATATCTGTTTGAATGAATGTTGCATTGGACGTGAAAATGTTGTCGTGGTTCGATCTCCTGCTGCTGTGCACCAACCACACACATACACCGTGACTACTGGCACAGAGGCGAGAGCTTGAAGCACGGCTGCCGTTGTACCGCTGCTGCTGTACTGCTGCTGTACTGTTGTATGCTGATTTTGTGGCTGCGAGGCTGAGCGGCTGCTTTTGCAAAAAAAATCCACTGCTCTTCTTGTCGTTTTGTGTGCCTATGACAGCACACACTCCATTAACATCTACAGAAGCGCACACACATACACACACAGAAGCACCGTCCGTGGCTGTCAAAAAGGAGTGCTGCTGCTGCTGCGTCGTAGCAGACAGCAGAGAGAGCAAAAAAAAATGGACGAATGGAGCGAATACAAAGTATTAGAGGGGAGCGGGCTATTTAAATAGAACAAAAACTTGCGGGGTTTTCCAAGGCACCTACTCGGCTCAGCGAGGCGGAACGCAACCCCTTGAAAAAATGAGCCAGCTCAGCGACGTCGAATGCTCGGAGCGCCGCCACGGAGCTCGGCCGGGATCCAAACATGCGTCGTAATGTACCGACAGACCCCTTGCTTGCCCCGCAGCCGAAAGTGCGAGAAAAAACCTCGGCCGCCGGAGAATAGCATGCCAAAAAAAAAAGTGCATTTTTTACATATACATACCTGGTATACCAGTACAATTTAGGAACTATTTCTTTCTCTTTTTTTCGCGCACAGGGCGTTGACGAGTGCCGTTGCTCTTACTCTTCGCGTTGCTCTGTTCCTTCTGCCAGCCTTTATTCTCGTTTTCTAACTTGTTTCTCTGTGCGGTTTGTTCTTGGTCTTTCTGCATCCACGTTAGCCTAGGCTAAAATGGATGAAGAAAGACCAAGAGCAGACTGTAAAATAAGAAAGTTAGAAAAGGAGAAGCAACGCTGTCAGAAGGAAAAGGAGAAGCAACGCTGACAAAAGGAGAAACGATACCACACTCCTAAAAACGTCAGAATGAAAAGCAAACCGGAGAGGTGGGATTTATATACGAAGTACAAATTAAGAACTCTTTATCTTTTTGTCGCGCACAGGGCGTTGATGAGTGCCGTTGTTCTTACTCTTCCCCTTGCTCTGTTCCCTCTGCCAGTCTTTGTTCTCGTTTTCTAACTTGCTTCTCTGTGCGGTCTGGTCTAGGTTTTTCTGCATCCATTTTAGCCTAAAAAATGGATGAAGAAAACCAAGAGCAGACTGTAAAGAAAGGAAGTTAGAAAAGGAGAAGGAACGCTGGCAGGAGAAGGGGGGCGCGAAGAATAAGGACACTCATCAACGCCCTGTGCGCGACAGAAAGAGAAAATTACACCACACTCCTAAAGAAGTCAAAATGAAAAATAAACCAGAGAGGTGGGGTTTCTGTACAAATTAAGAACACACCAAAAAGAAAACATTATGTGTTATGCCTGTGCTAAAACAGCTCCTACAGCAGTAGAACGGCCATACGGTTGCGTTGTATGTTGCCGTGGTTGTGTATGCGATGCGGTTGTGTTGTATGTTGTCGTTGTGTGTGCAAAGCAGGCTGCTCTGGACCCGTGGCTACACCGAACGGCTGTTGCTGGTCTTGCTCTCTCCCTCCTCGTCACGCATGTGCTAAAACAGTGCCTACAGCAGTAGAAACCCCATACGATTGCGTTGTATGGTGTCGTTGTTGTGTATGCAAAGCGGTAGCGTTCTCGTATGTTGTCGTGGTTGTGTATGCAAAGCGGCTGCGTTGTATGTTGTCGTCGTTGCGCATGCAAAACAGGCTGCTCTGGACCCGTGGCTACATCGAACAGCTGTTGCTGGCCTTGCTCTCTCCCTCCTCGTCGCTTTCCTGGGAGCGGCTAATGTGCCAATTATCGTGACGCTGTGGATGCTCTACCACACCCTCGTCAATGTGGGGCAACATTGGTGAGTGCGCTCACGTATTATATTATTAACAAACCTTGGTCATTTCCCAATTCCTATCATATTTGTATAGGTAACTTGTATTTTGAGGGGGCTGTTTGTTGAGCGAAATAGTTTTATCGCATGTTTGAGCTCGACTAGCTGGTGTGTTTTCGTCCGAACTGTAATATAGATGTGACGGTCTAGGCCCAAATATAAGCCGCTTTTGGAGTTGCACAAATATAAGCCACTTTTGGGGTTGCACGAATGTATGCCACTTTTGCACATGAAGCCATATGGGACACTGCTGTCGTCGTAACCTAAGAATCATGTTAAGTTTATATCACCATGCAGGTATTGGTAGGGTTGAACAACCCATTTGGTGACCCGGTATGCAACTTTTCCTTCTTGCTGTCCGTCGATTCAGGTACGGTTTCGGATGGGAAAGTCAACTTTTGGAGACAGCTTTTCTTGCAGCGTTCGCGGTCCCCATGCTGTCGCTCCAACCGTTCCCGCCTTCCTGTCCACCTCCCGCGGTGATCCCGTGGCTGTATCGCTGGCTAGGGTTCCGCATCATGTTCGGTGCGTACAACTTTTCCACACGTGGGATAGATCAGATCACTGTACAGATGACACAGCTCATGTTCACGGATCTGCATCAGCTGTACAAATTTCCACTCGGTTGATCTACAGGATGTGACTGATCTGTACATGTTTCCGCAGTAGTGATCAACAGCGTGTGACCATGTTATCGTGCGTATGACCGGGTTTGTGAGCCCATTGTACGCTGATCTGATACGCTCTGTGTGAGCTGTACCTGGTGCATGTTTCCACACGATGACCAGTAGGATATGCATGATCTACGCATATATCCAACTCCCGCGGTGATCCCGTGGCTGTACTGCTGGCTAAATTTCCGCATCATGTTCGGTGCGTACAACTTTTCCACACGTGGGATAGATCAGATCATTGTACAGATGGTATAGATCATGTTCACGGACCTGCATCAGCTGTACAAGTTTCCACGCGGTTGATCAACAGGGTGTGATTGATCTGCACCTGTTTCCGCGGTAGTGATCTACAGGGTGTGACCATGTTATCGTGCGTATGCCCGGGTTTGTAAACACACTGTGATACGATCTGTGTGAGCTGTACCTGGTACATATTTCCACACGATGAACGGTAGGATATGCATGATCTACACATTTGTCCACCTCCCGCAGTGGTCCCGTGGCTGCACCGCTGGCTAGGGTTCTGCATCATGTTCGGTGCGTATTAATACAAGTTTTCCGAAAGTGGGGTAGATCAGATCATTGTACGGATAACACAGATCATGTTCACGGATCTAGATCAGCTGTACAAATTTCCACGCGATTGATCAACAGGATGTGACTGATCTGTACATGTTTCCGCGGTAGTGATCTACAGGGTGTGGCCATGTTATCGTGCGTATGCCCGGGTTTGTATAAGCACAATGTACTCTAATCTGACACGATATGTGTGATCTGTAAACGTGCCCGCATGATGATCTGTAGGATATGCATGATCTATACATGGGTCCCCACCCACAGATCCGTATGATCTAGGTTAGGCAGATTATGATCTGCATGATCTGTACCTGTTTCCGAGTGATGATCTGTAGGATGTGCAAGATCTATACACGAGTCCCAACCCACAGATCTGTAAGATTTAGGTCAGGCAGATTATGATCTGCCTGACGCATGGATCGTTGCGATCTCGCCATCTTTTTCAGTTGGGGAACGTTGTGTGGACCAAGGCTGCATTTCCATTCCGAGCAGCGTAACAAACACTTCGATGGCGGCGAATTTCGCGCAATAATGAAGAACTAAAACAGAAGATTTGCAACACAATAGGGTAGCCACTCGCGCGAGTGCCCCTGAGCCGCTGAAATAAAAGACCCTAGAAGTGCTTCACCTACGGCAAGCAATTTCTGTCTGATCGGCGAAAACCCGACGTGCTCCGTCCCGACTTTGTTGGAATGCAGGGGTCTGTCGGTTCAAAGACATACGGTTATTCATGATAATGAGTACACCCTTTGTCGGTGAAAACCCGACGTGCTCCGTCCCGGCATTGTAGGGATGCGAGGGTCTATGGTCTGACAAGACTACGGTCATGCGCGACAAGGATTACACCCCCCCCCCTACCAATCCCTTGGTCTGTGCTCTCTGCGAAATGCAACAGGTGCTGGGCTAATCAAGATCAGGGGGGACAAGGTGTGGAGAGACCTAACAGCCATGGACTATCACTACGAGACCCAGCCTCTGCCGAACCCAATCAGCTACTTTCTGCATCAGGCCCCAAAAAGTTACCACAGGTGATATAGTTTATAATTTTCATGGCGCCAAAAAATAGGGACCCCTTTCGAGATCGCTAACGCCGGATTATACGACCACCGCCGCCGACCACCAACGCGCACAAGTTGACGATAATTACAAATATCCTGGAGCGCGAATTCCTAGCGACAGTTACACTCTCTTGCGACCCTGTTCCATGTGTCGAATGTTTTCGAGGCAAGTTCGAGACGGCGATGAACTACGTAGTAGAGCTTGACTTTACTCCCGTGGCTGATGTTATGATTTTGCAGTGATTACCTGACTGGTATATGAAAAAGCTTCAACTTCACTACTTTACGTCGGTCGGCCTCTGATGGTATGGTAATCTTCTTTGATTTGTCTTGGTGACCCTCTTCCATATGTTGATGCGCTCGCGATATGTCCAAAATCTCGCGGTAGGTTCGAGACGGCGATGAACCACGTAGTAGAGCTTGGCGCGTCGTGGTTGCTGCTGGCACCATTCCGGACTTTGTCGACGCTGGGCGGGGCAATTCAGATATGCTTCCAGCTGGCCATCATCATCTCCGGCAACCTCTCATTCCTCAACCATCTTACCGTACTCCCATTCGTCTGGTGCTTCGACGACAGGTAAGGACAAAACAAGATTCGGGAAATTGTCGACGTTTTTTGGTATGTTTGATGTGTTTTTTTTATGTTTGATGTGAAAAATCGTGACCGAGAACTGAGCTATGTCCAACGCAGCACGCACATTTTTGTTTTTTCTCCATTCTATGTATTACCTTTGCACTTTTTCTGCCGCTCCCTCCCTCTTCGGAACTCAGATCCGGAGTCACAGTCACATGACGGGCACTCCTGCCCCCTCCTCACTACGGCGAATGCCTTCGGTTTTATCGCGAGAAGGACTCAGCATCTTATTCCCTCGTCGACGAAGTGGGCGTACACACGCTAGGCGCTTGTGTGATAGAAATACGCTGTTTTTATAGGACGGGCGGCGCTCCACCAAGGTAGTTATGCCTATATTCTGAGTATTGCGTGTTGCTGCACGCTTCAACGAGACCTGGTGTCCGTTAATCCCGCTTGCCACCGCCTCAGCGACAGGCAATTCCCTGGCACCTTGCCTGTAGTGTAACACCGCTGTACGCCCTCCGCCGGACGCCTTGTGTCTATGCAGGGCCTTAGTTTCGGTATTTCCCGCGACTGCAAATATTGTGATTGCTGCGGGCTCGTCCGGACAATGGTCGTCCATCGCCCGCGATTGCGTTAGCTGGTTCCTTGTTGGACTGGTGGGCAGTCTGTCGACGCCAGTGGTGCGTAACATGGCGTCGAAAAAACAGTCCATGAATCGAACCTTCGAGCCTCTGAGAATCGTCAACACTTACGGAGCCTTCGGCAGCATCAGCAAGGTGCGTGAGAGCTCCCTGCCACAAACGCGCGGTTTACCGACCAACGAATCCCCAGCCCCGGTGACATATATTGGTGCTATCCGCGTACAACCCAAGTAGTGTTTTGCGCTTGGATGTCTTGCATAGTAGGCAGAACCAAAAGTCAAACTCGGTGCACAGAAGGCGTCGTTAGCATAGCAGCTCAGCAACAAGGAGGGGGTTACTCCCAACACAACTGGCGCGCCTATATACGTGCGAGGATCCTAGAGCTGCTACGAGAAAATGCGTATAAAGTTCCAGCAGGACAGGATCTCGATCGCCATAGCACAATTGTCTGGGGATGACAGAACAGCATCGCCTCGGCCTGCTGGAACATCATCGCCTGGGGCCGCTGGATCGTCATCGCCTGGGGTCGCTGGATCATGACCATCCGGGATTGCTGGAGCATGATCACCTGAGGTGCATGCGACTCACATGCACCTCAGGTGGTAATGCTTTGGCGGCCCCGGTTGCTGATGATCCAGCGACCCCAGGCGATGATGATCTATCGATTCCAGGTAATGATCGCGAGGGCATCATCAGCTGGGATCGCTTTATCATCATCTCCTGGAGTCTCTGAATCGTAATCACCTGGGATCGCCGGAGCATCAACAGCTGAAGTGCATGCGACTCACATGCACCTCAGGTGGTGATGCTTTGGCGACCCCGGTTGCTGATGATCCAGCGACCCCAGACGATAATGATCCATCGTTTCCAGGTGATGACGGTCGCGACGGCATCATCACCTAGGGTAGCTGGATCATCATCATTTGGAGTCTCTGAATCCGGAACACCTGGGATCGTTGGAGCGTCATCACCTGAAGTGCATGCGGCTCGCATGTGCTAGTGATCCAGCGACACCAGGCGATGATGACCCATCGATTCCAGGTGATGATGGTCGCGAGGGCATCAGCACCTGGGATCGCTGGACCACCATCACCTGGATCCGCTGAATCATGACCACCTGGAATCGCTAGAGAATCATCACGTGAGGTGCATGCGACTCGCATGCACCTAGGTGATGATGCTCCAACGACCCCGGGTGCTTGTGCTCCTCGTCTGAGGCTGCTGGAGCATCGTCACCTGGGTCGCTGGATTGTCATCGCCTGGGGTGGCTGGATGATCGTCACCTGGGGTCGTTAGGAGCATCATCACCTGAAGTGCATGCGACTCGCGTGTACCTCAGTTGATGATGCTTTGGCGACCGCGGGTGCTGATGCTCCAGCGATGCCAGGTGACGATGATCCATCGATTCCAGGTGATGATGGTCGCGAGGGTACCATCGCCTAGGGTCGCTGGATCATCATCACCTGGAGTCACTGGATTGTGATCACCTGGAATCGCTGGAGCATCAGTACCTGACGTGCATGCGACTCACATGCACCTCGGGTGATGATGCTTTGGCGACTGATGATCCAGCGACCCCAGGTGATGATGATCCGGCGACTCCGGGTAACGATGATCCATCGGTTCCAGGTAATGACGCTCATTGGGGATTACGGGAACTTCATCGCCTTGGGCTGCTGGAGCATCATCACCTGGGGTCGCTGGATCGTCATCGCCTGAGTCCTCTGAGGCATGATTGCCTAGGGTGGTTGGGGCATCATCACCTGAAGTGCATGCGACTCACATGCACCTGAGGTGGTGATGCTTTGGCGACCCCGGGTGCTGATGATCCAGCGACCCCAGGCGATGATGACCCATCGATTTCAGGTGATGATGATCGCGAGGGCATCATCACCTAGGATCGCTGAATCTTCATCGCCTGGGGTCGCTGGACCATCAGCACCTGGGGTCGTTGGAGAATCATCACCTGAAGTGCATGCGACTCGCATGCACCTCAGGTGATGATGCTTTGGCGACCCCGGGTGCTGGTGCTCCAGCGACGCCAGGTGATGATGATGCATGGACTCCAGGTAGTGATGCCGTTGCAACCCTAGGAGATTATACTCCAGCAGCCTCAGGCGATAGTGCTCCGTCAGCCCCAGGCGATGGTGCTCCTACGATCGAGACCCTGCCCTCGTCCTGGAACATGTATTTGTCTACAAGTAAAAACATTTTTGAAAACGGTCTCTCTTTCTTAGTTCATGCGGAAATCCCACCCGTCGGATTTGTTTTTCATTCCGACTTTTTAGGAGTGTGGTTCCGTTTTCTCTTTTTTCTCGTACCCACGGTTAACCCCCAAATGTTTCCAATTCTAACTCCGAGTAGTTTGCCCCCCCAAAACGTGAAATGTGTTCTAGCAGTCGGTGTTTAACATTTCTACAGGCAACATTTTGGAGCAATGACTAACTTTTCCGGTCGTTTCTTTCGGGGGTTATCGATGGTGAATATACCAAGGACGATAGGTTTGCGACTGCGGCTCGTCGTTTTGCAAACGTGATAAAACAACAATTGTGAATCAAGACATATTTGATAGTTACCAGATTATGTTTGTACGGCTGAAGAACCAACCCTGTGGTTTATTCCACGATGCTTATTGCACGATGCTTACTTACGACCGGCAGGTTCGGCCCGAAATCGTCATTAAGGGGGCGTTGAAGTATGAGGGAGAAAGCACGGCATGGCGAGAGTACGAGGTCAGTGGTTGTGCCATACGCATGGTACGGTAGGGGTGGTGAATAATATCATTTGTTTCTGAGGCTCCTCACTTGAGGAACTCTATACCTCACCCGAAAACTGACTTTGATAAAAGCCGTACGCTTAACCCGATGAACAATCCCATGGCTTGGGTATATAGCGAATAATACGTAAAACGCCAGTGAAATTTCAACGATACTATGATTAAGTAGTTCCTCAGATAGAAACAACAATCCCGTCAGTCACAAATGTTTTGGCCAGAAAGTATTACCACTGTCGCAACATGCGTCTGCAGAAATGTTCAAACGTCTGCCTCGACGGCCTTTGCCAAGAGAGGCACGTGCATCCGCGGCAACCGCTTTTTCTGGCGCTTGCTCCAGGGCACGACTATCTGTGAAGTCCATCCAACTCGCTGCTCTACCGGTTACCCTGCTCGTACCGCCAACACCTCTGCCACCAGTTCCGATCGAAGCCTGATCCCCTTAGGAGGCGTCTCCCATGGGTGTCCCCGTACCACCTCCGTCTTGACTGTTGCCTATTGATAGCGGCGTTAGGACCTCGCTAAGTCGGTTTTTAAGTACAAAGAGGGACCAACACAAAAACAACAATTTTTTGTTTGTAGGTAAAGCGGTCTACTTAACAAAACGTTTACGGTCAGCCCCGGGACTCGGCCCAGTCTCGACCCAAGCACCTCCGGTAACTCCAGCTCCAATTACTACCTAGCTGCTACTCAAAGCTCTACTGTATGCCTTGCTCGTGGTACTACCACGTTTGTTACAAATGCCACCAGTTACGATCGAAGCCTGGACCCCTTGGGAGGAGTCTTCCGTGGGTGTCTCCGTATCACGGCCGTCTTGACTGGTGCCTGTGGATAGCGGCGTTAGGACCTCGCTAAGTCAGCTGGTTGGCTTTTACTCCGCCATGTTGCGTGTGTGATTTTACGGAGTTCTGTGTCTTTGTATTCGCCTGGTACGTTTCTGGCTCGCATTGTGTGTAATATCGAGGAAGCCTAACGTCAGTGAGTTGGTTTTTACTCCGCCACCCAACTAATAACTAGCCGTCAAGTCCAGCCAACTCTCAGCCCTACTGTTTTCCCTGCTCGTGCTACTGGCACATTTGTCGCAGTTCCGATCGAAGCCTGGTCCCCTGAGGAGGAGTCTCCCGTGGGTGTCTCCGTATCACCGCCGTTTGGACTGGTGCCTGTGGATAGCGGCGTTAGGACCTCGCCGTTTCAGCGCCTGGTTTCCTCGCTTGTTGCTGAAGCTCATAGACAACGATAGTGAGGTAAGATCAGTTTGGAGACGAATGGCGTGAAATTATAGTTGCTTCGTTTTTGCGCAATTAAAGTTATGAAAATTAAGTTGAGTCATTTTTGCACTGTAATAGCGTTGACTTAATGGGAGGCACGTCTTAGTCGTTTGATCGCTAAGGCCTCGCCGTTTCAGCGCCTGGTTTACTCGCTTGCTGTTGGACCTCGTAGACAACGATAGTGAAGTATGATCAGAATGAAGACAAATTACTTGAAATTTGAATTGGTTCATTTTTGCACTGTGCGGGTAATAGTTACCGGTATGAAATTAAAGTTGATTCAAAATTGCTTGACATTGGAGTTGATTATGAGGTCAGACCAGTTTAGCGACAGATCACTTGAAGTTAGAGTTGATAGTGAGGCAAGCCCAGTTTGGAGTTGAATGGCGTGAAATTAGAGTCGATTCATTTTTGCACTACGATAATAGGTATGAAATTAGAGTTGATCCATTTTTGCACTATGATAGTAACAGGGTTAACTTGATACGTATCAGATACATGCATGCATACGTTGATAGAAACTCATCACTGCATCCACCCAAGATCTGAATGATCTGTACATGTTTCCACAGTAGTTGTCTACAGGGTGTGGTCATGCTGTCATGCGTGTGCCCGGGTGTGTAAGCACACGATACTCTGATCTGGTACGAACTGTGTGATCTGTACACTTTTCCTGGGGGGTCTTCTATAGGATATGCACGATCTATACATATGTTCTTACCCACCGATCTGTGTTATCTAGGTCGGACAGATCAATCTATACGTAAGTCATAACCCACTGGTCTGTATGATGTTTGTCGGACAGATCAATCTATACATATGTCCTAACCCACTGATCTCTATGACCTAGGTCAGGCAGATCATGATCTATTCGGCATGTGAAACTTTAGCAAGACTCCCTCTCGGCCCTCTTATCGCCCTAACTCGCAGGTGTCCAAGCTGATAAAGACAAACCCTTTTCTTGGAGCGGAACGACCCAAGTGAGAAACGGACCCATGCTGCCGCAGGGGGGGGGGATGTACTCATTTCATGCATAGCCGTAGTATTAAGACCATTGATCCCCGCATCCCTACAGGGGGGGGTGGTTACTCATATCATGGATGGCCGCATTCTTAAGACCATAGACCCTCGCATCCCTATAATGTCGGGACGGAGTACGTCGGGGTTTCACCGACAACGCAGACAGTGCTTGCACCACGCGCGAAGCAGGGGGGGGGGGTGTACTCATTTCATGCAT
>JAYJMJ010000001.1:5634551-5657647 GCA_036873875.1 Laminaria ephemera
CAAGTCGTTTGTATTTTTTGGCGAAACGCCTACGCGCGCCTACTTGCCAAAATATTCCTTAGGGATCCCCCGCGGCCTTAATATTTGGGCTCGTATTCTACACCAAACAGTGTGGACGTCGAGAGGAGTTGAGGGGTTGCTCTGCACGCCGATCCCAGTAACACTTGGCAATTTCTTCCAGTTTGAAAGGATTGATGTGGTATGATATAGGAGGTGTAGATTACACATTCGTTAATTCGCACTCGTAGAGCTCTATGCTGCTCACAGTGTAGAGTGTACCTAGAGCCTACGCATCCTGCTGCAATTGGCACTGCAGACTACTCGTGTCGGCACGAATGACAGGCGAATCTACCCCGCTTCCTGTTGGCAGATTAGTCTTTAGGCTTGTATTTATAGCGGCCCCTTGGTGCTACAACGCTACGAACAACTGCTGTTCGAAGATGTTTGCAAGTACTGGGCAAGTCAGCCACACACACGCATGGCATGGACCACTTACTACTTACTTCTGGTGTAGCTTCGGTCGCGTGTTTCTAATGTACACGGCGCCAAAAAATAGGGACCCAGTTCTAAATCGCTGCAGCCGGTTGGGCTATATCTGCTATATACGTCCACCGCCGCCAACCGAAAATAACGCATACAAATTGACGACAGTTTCGATGTCCTGCTGCGCAAGTTACCGGCAACAGCTACAATACAGGACACCTATGTAATACGAAACAGGTTAAGAAGAAAGATATTGACAGGAATATAAAAATCCGGGAGCCGTTTTCCTGAACTTCTGTGTAGAACGCACCCTCTCCCACGTAAGATGGTGTAGCCTGGGTCAGTATTTCTGTTTCTTATTAGGTATCCTGTACTGTACTGTACTGTACTGTATTGTACCAGGTATACAATATTTTTGTCTCATGCCCCCTTGTGACTCTGCGCGATGTCGATTCAGCAAGAAGAGCATCCAACGCTCAGCTGCGGTCTAAAGACTGACCATGCATGATACCGTGGTCATGAGTGCACCCCCCCTTGGAACTCTGCGCGGTGTCCATTCAGCAAGAAGAGCATCCAACGCTTAGCTCTGACGGTGGGTGGGCAAGGGCTCGACTACGCTACGTCGGGCACAGGCGACCACCTCCACCCAAGACAACCTTGGCGGCTGTGATGATGCTCGTTGTTGGCACGGTGAGTGTGTCCGTCTTCTTGGTTGGGATGTCAGCACACGTGCTACAGTTTGCGAAGTGATGTGATACGTACCAGGCAACTTTCATGAAAGAAGGAGCGTAACGACAGCCGTCGACGTGAATTAAACCATTAATAGTAATAGCTCGACTACGCTACGCCGGGCAAAACCGGCAACTTACACCATAGTAAATTTGGCGACTATGACAATGCTCGTTGTTGACACGGTGAGGCTCTCCGTTTTCGTGAATTAGCATGCCAGCTTAAGTGTCGTAGCAGTCTACAGTACGTTAAATGTTGTAATACATACCAGGTAACTCTTTCGAAATGCGAAAGAAGCATAACGAGAGTCGTCGACGTAAATTGAACTATTAATAGCTCGACTACGCTACGTCGGGCGCAAGCGGCCACCTCCACCGAAGACAACTTTGGCGGCTGTCACAATGCTCGTTTTTGATTTTTTTATTGTGGACGACCGATGGATATCGATCAGGTTGAGGCGGCGCGGATAGCTGTTAGGCTGATCCGAGATGTCCCTATTTCTAACACTCGTTGTTGGCACGGTGAGCGTGTCCCACTTCGTGGACTAGCATTTGCTAGGTTAGCTTTAGCTAGGTTGGCTGTTACCATGTTAGCATTAGCTAGGTTAGCATGTTAGCGTATAAAACGTATCATATATTTAGCAGTCTTCAAGCTGTGTTTCGTGCGAAGATTGGGCGAAATGGTATGCTGTTTTTTTTTAAAGCAGAATATCAGCCGCCGGCGTAAAGTGAACTAACTAGGATTTATTTCCGGATCGCCCGCAATAATGATACATACCATGGGTAACTTTTTACCAGGTATGAAAGAAGCGAGACATCATTTTTTTATGAAAGAAGCATAACATCACGTAAACGTCAACTGAGGGTTTATTTCCGGATCGCCTAAAATATAAACGCGCCCAGATATTGGCAGAGTAGGCAACTAACTCCCCAGGAAATGATCCAGGGTCAACAGGAAGACACGAGGAGAATATCTGATTGACGTTGTTTGATCGTTTATCGTATACCAGGTATAACCATCTGTCGATAATCGTTTGATATCAGCTGTGTTTCTATTTCCTTACTAAATACCTGGTAGTACACATCAATCAGGTGTCCGTTAGGTGTCGACAGTTATGGGCGTGTGGCACAAGATCCAAGGGGGTGGCTTGCGTATAATGGCACTTAAAAGCTGTGGTTTGTAATTTGCGAATTGACACGATAAATACATTTGTTTGATCGTTTTATCGTACATAAAACCGTCTGTTGATAACCGTTTTATATCGGCTGTTTTTTGTGTTTCTTTGCTGCACATGAATCATGTATTTGCAGTTATGGGCATGTGGCACATGACCCAAGGGGATGGCTCGTTTACCATATAATGCCAGTCTTCAAGCTGTGTTTCGTAGTTTGCGAAATGGTAAAATGTGATACGAAGTATATACATGACTTTTTGTTTGATCGTTTTATCGCATAAAAATATCTGGTGATACTCGGTTGATGCCAGCTGTATTCTGCTTGCTTACTGCACATGCACACGAATCAGATAATGGCAGTTATGGGCGTATGGCACATGATCCAAGGAGATGGCTCGCGCGGAGGGCCTCATCTGCTAATCGGCGGGATATGTGAGTCTCGACTCTTACTAGTGTCATCAACAAACAAGTTACATAACAATAGTGCGTTGGGAAGCTGCTCTTTGGAATCAGCAAGGATCCGTGAAGTCACGTGGAACTGCGTACACGAATACTGTAAGTACCGTACATACTGTACATACTGTACCTGCTAGAAACCCCTTTAGAAGTGAACATACTGTACATACCTGGTATGGCCTGGTATGTTTGGGGACAAGCTATTCGGAATTTCGTAGTGCGGAATCATGTGTGCAGGCAGCACTGAAAGGGTGGAGTAACCCAGTGTATAGGATTTGTATAGTATGTTTGTATGTTTGGACGACGTGTACGTTTTGAAAGTCGTTGAGGTTATTTTAGTCTACAGCAGTTTGCAGGTCTTTCTTGAAGCGCCATGGCCAGTCCCCACTACTGTGTATTGTGGCATTTTGGCTGTCAAAACCGCCGATATTGAAGCAAGCTTCCACCAACAGGGTGTGCCTGCACACAAAAATAATAATAATAATAGTAATAATAATAATAATAATAATAATAATAGTAATAATAGTAACAAAATGAGCATTTAGTCATTAATAGTTTACAGTCTGCTGCTGTAGTGCTCCCTTTCCCCGCACACTCCAAGCAGTATCACTCAAAAAAACAAAATAGGAATACGTTCGGTCACAACGGATATTGTCACATTTCAAATCTCTCAGCCAAGGCTACATACGACTACCGGTAAGAAAACAACATCACGTGGCATCCCCCATCCCCTGGTTCCTGCAAAACCTAGAGCTTGGGCAGTTTTCCACCGCGGTTCGGAGGCGGCATCTACCTGTGTACAGTCGTGGTTTCTCCATAGTGCGGTGCCTTGCCAGATAACAATACCCGCACAAACGTGGGGCCCCGAACTATCCCGGGATAGTGCGGTACTCGTAGGACGAGGTCGTGACAAGAGATTTTCACCGCATGAAACCGGGGCCCCGCACTAAGGAGGGACCCCGAACTATTCCGAGATAGTGCGGTACTCTCTAGGACGAGGTCGTGACAAGAGATTTTCACCGCACTAAAGTGGGACCCCGATCTATCCCGAGATAGTGCGGTACTCTGTAGGACGAGGTCGTGACAAGAGATTTTCACTCCACAGCACTAAACTGGGCGCCCGCACCAAAGGGTACCGCACTAACGCAGGACCAGGAGCACGACTGTACTGCCTGTACTGCTGTACGTTCTACTACTGTACGACCACCATAGTAGTGATCTTGACGCGGCACATTCCGAACACAATACAAGTATACAAGTATTCGAACTCATTAGCAAGCAGTATCATCACATCATCACCACCAGCCATAGGCTATCGATATAGTTATAGACTAGATGTAGGACTATATATATATAATCTTGTTGGGATAAGACTCAGGAATCGGTGAACGATTGTGCATGACCTCGTGCTTTATACAAATTCTAGGAATTGCACAAGCCACGGAATTATCCTTCGCCGACCACCAAAAAAAGGTATACCAGCGTCGCCAACCACCAAAAGGTGTACCAGGGTATACCAGCTTCGCCGACCACCACAAGGTATACCAGGGTATACCAGAAGAGGGTACCACAAAAAGGTATTCCAGAGTATACCAGCTTCGCCTCCACCAGAAGGTACACCAGAGTATGCCATAATAGGGTACCTGGTATAGTGTGCTGTAGCGTCTGGAGCTTTACCCTGAACTATTACACGTATCATCATTCCGAACGCATGTACGTTCATCATCACAGCGCTCGCTTTCCCGGACCAAAGCATACCTGAAAAAGGTACCTGGTATACTGCTGCCTCTGGAGCTCTATCCTGAACTATTATTCGTATAATCATTGTTCCAAGCGCATGCACGTTCATCATCACAGCGCTAGCTTTCCCCGACCAAAACAAGGTATACCAGGGTATACCGGAAAAGGTTACCTGGTATACTGCAACCTCTGGAGCTCTATCCTGAACTACTGCACAAATAATCGTCATTCCGAACACATATTAATCTTCACAGCGCTCGCCTTCCCCTCCCCCTCGATGTTTCCTTATCTGCATAACTACTGCTGTACCAACTGCTGCTGCTGCACCAACTGCTGCACCAACCAGTGCTGCTGCCGGGGAGCTACGCGTCGTTCAACCTACTGGGAGCCTACCTTGGGTGGCCAGGATACGACTACAGCTCGATACCGTCTTACGACGACTGATTCAACGCGGCGCTCGACAATCGCCTCCACACAAGGGCGTGCAACAAAAACAACGTGTATTTCGTCCGACTGGTATCGGCGTGCATTCACTGGCCAAAAGGGGATGTTTGGCGTATCACCGGTGTATCACCTAAACACGCGAAGGTTTCACAGACAGACCGTGCAACTAAAAAAATGCATCTTTTGTTCGGCTAATCTCGGCCTGCGTTCGCTGGCCAAAGTCGAAGGTTGCTGCCTTGCTGCATACTATACGTATGCGTAAGGCCTAAGGAACGCTGACGGCGGAGTCCCTTTTTTGGGCGACGAGCTGTTTATTGTCTCCGGCGGCCATAGAAAAGTACCTGTTACGTACCTGGTAGCTATTATTGTTGTGCGAGATCACGACTTCGACCCTGGAGAACGTAGCTATAATAGTTGTGCAACATCACGACTTCACCCCTGGAAGCAACCAGGGTTACGGCATCTGCTACGGCATCTGCTCGGTATCCCTATGGTATCGCTACGGTATATAGACACCCCCGTCATGCCATGCTGAGCTTTTCTCTCGCCATGCGCATCCCGCACATAAAGCCTGCACCACCGCCCGCCTGCTGCTCACGTCGAAGACGATCAAGACGACCAACGCAACACCGTGGGGGCAAGGGAGGGAGAGCGTTCGTTGGGCTCGACTTGACTATGTAGAATAGTGGGGGTCAGGTGGTGCCATATGAAGTATACAACCAACATAGAGAGAGGCTCAGATGGCCGTGCATATATGTATTGCATCTGGTGCATCATTGAATATGACCGTTATTTTTTTACAGCATACCAGGTATGTTCTTACTTGCAGGGATGCCGATCATACATAAGAGTAAAATCCTGCTGTAGCTTCAACAGGCCAGGAGCCGAGGCGACATGACATGATTCAAAGTGCAATCGCACACTGTAACGGAAGATGACACTCACCGATGATTCTCCCTGGCAATCTGGGAACAAAATTTTGCGCGCAGTATCCAGGATTACCATGCTGGAGGTAACAAAGATGATGAACACGAGATCGTGAAGAGACAGAGCTTCCGTCTGGAAGACCTTTTGCAGCCAAGGCATATAAATCACCAGCATCTGCAAAAGGAAGGGCGAAAAACAACACAGAACACCATGTTGATTAGATTGTGCACACACGGTCACATCACGTCGCAAGGCATAAAATCACCAGCATCTGCCAAAGGAAGAGCAACAAACCACAAGTAAGACGACGTTAACCCTACAGTACCCCTACCTTGGCACCAACATCCTTATGCTGCGCTAACACAACACGCACCTGTCCCACCAAGGATCCTCCTACAGAGTACAAAAATGCCTTGTTGGCAAACATGTCCATCTGTGGTACTATCTTGTCCGCAGAGCGGCAGCAAAGCGCGTTGAACATGTCGAACATCACAAAGGTCGTGAAGGTCATCGTTGTATCTCGCCGTGTCGGCTCCGCGGCCGTCAAAAGCACGCCGTTCTGCTCAAGTCATCACCACAAAAACACAAAACACGAAACGTTTGGGGCGTTGCGGGTGATATGACGGTACTCTCAATTGGTAGGGCTGTGAGTTGGCTGGACTTCACGGCTAGTTAGTAGTCGGGTGGACAAGTCTACCAACTAGCTGACTTAGTCTTTATCAGTAAAAAACACCTATTGAGCCACAGAGCCACAAACACGCCAGCCATAAACAAAGACGCAGTAACTCCGCAAGATACCGCACGCAACTACAGTAACTGTAATACCAAGTACCTAGCCAACAAAAAAACTGTTTGACGACTTCTAGTCAGCCAATTCACAGTCCTACTGATTTGACACATATTGGGTGATTGACAGGCCGCCAAACTTCGGCGCCATCATAGCATGTGCTACGCACGCTGAGAAACATTTTGATATCCGTACACTTGCTACATGAAAGGGTGGAGAGGCTAACCTACTTGTAACCTATTGTAGGCACCCACCTTCGTCTGCAAAAAACTGTGTCAGAGTTGACGTACTGAATAATAGGGGAACCTCGACTGAACCCAATACACAAACAAATATCAAGCCGTGTGCCGCCTATGTTACTGCAACTACTGGATGTTCGAGCCACGGCTAAAGCAGCACACGCGCGAAGGCGCAAAGCCGCGACAACTACAACTATAAAACATATACCTTCCTTGCCATAACTAGTTGTCCGTCCAACAGCATGCCGTGTGTAGCCCTACAAAGCAACGGCAACGCTTGCTTACGGGCAGAGGTGCACTCTTATCACTCTATATAGTATACCAGTTTGGTCGTAAACATAAGGGATATTGGGAGGTTTTGCGTCTTATATAAAGCCCCTTATACTTAGGATGAGACTGGTAGATTGTTTACCTGGGTCATCCCCAGGCTGAAAACCCACAGCGTCCCCACCACGATCAGAGCCCCGCTAGACAGCACGCGGCACATCAGGCGCGTTGAGATCACCGGATCGCTCGCTTTGCGTGGGGCTCTCTTGACGATCGTACCGTGCACTGGCTCTACCCCTAGAGACTGAGCCGGTGGTCCGTCCATGATTATGTTGATCCACAGAATCTGTCATTCATGACGGTTACGGTTGAACGAGTGGTGTGTGGGTGGAGTGAAGAAAAAGGCCAATGTGCACACTAAACAAGACATACATTTCCACATCCGAGGGAGACATTAAATTTATTGTATGTGCAGTAGTAGTGCAGCAGTAGTGTGGGGGTGAAATGTTTAATTAATTGATACCTGGTACTATTTCAAGACAGAAGTAATTTACACCTTCGAGGGAGACGATATCAACGGAGGTCGGGTGGAAAGGACTTTGCGTTAGATTCAGTACCAATATCACTGTGACAAGCTACTCATGCAGATTCAATCTAACACCAACCTTGATTGGCGCAACCTATTCCATCGTGCAGTGACTCAACAACAGCAGTCGTGTGGTCGAAGCGACAAGGGGAGAACACACATGGAGCACTCGTTTGTCGTTGCTCCAACGTAAATGGAAGACAAAAACGTGCACTTGTATCATACCAGTATGTATTGGGTTGCCGCACATGACGGTGTATATCACCCGGGACGCTGTATATCAAACCCCCTAGAGTATATATACCATACCGGGTGAGTATTTTTTTTAGTTTTTAGAGCCCCAAATTGTATCACGGGGGGTGCGTTATACACCGCTGTATACGGTACCTGCATCGCGTTGATCGGGCACTTGAACCCCATGAACGTCGCGATGGCCACAATGGACAGGGCTGCCACAGCGGTGGACAGTTGAAACGTCAAGAAGTTCTTGATGTTATAGAAAATTGCCTGCGCAAACCAAAAAGGGGAAAGGGCCAAAACGCGGTAGAGGGCAAAGGCATTAGCACCCAGCCTATGATAAGCGCCGTAGCGCGATCCTCCAATCGAATAGGAGGAAACATACAACAGCGTACAGCTTACTCACCCTCTCACTTCACGCACACAACAACTTACAGCATACTCTTATTATACACCTTACTCATCACCATCCTCCTTGCACTTTGCGCAACCCCACCGTACAACCGTCGTCGCAGGATTCCATCCCCGTCACTCGGCAGATTCCACCGAGTTTTGACACATAATGCGGCAAGAGCTGTTGTCGGGTAACCTGGCGTGCCATACCATGCATGGCCGTATGATGCATGTCGTCTCCCAAGGATGTGGAAACTAATCAAAGTCTTCAAATTATAAATAGTACCAGGTGTGAAAAAATCATATTTTTCACCTTTCCCTCCTCAATCGCCGCTGTAATAGTTGCGATATCATCATCCATCAATATCATGTCCGCTGCCTCCTTGGCAATATCCGACCCGGACATACCCATGGCCACCCCGATGTCAGCTGCCTAAAAACAGCAAGCGTCACATCAGGACACCAAACGTCACACGAGGACAACAAACGCCACATGAGGCAGACAGGCATGAAGACAGTCAGTGTGCGTGTCGTACCGCGGGGGGGCGGGAGCGGGGGTCACATGCGGACAGGTAAAACATTGCTCTACTGTACTACTGTACAGTGGACTGCCGACAGCGTTGCGGAGCAAGAACATGCCTTCTGTCTTCAGAGACAGCCTTCTGTCTTCAGGGACAGAGCAAAATGCGGGCACGTGAAGTCTCGGCCTTTCAAAAAGTCGAATCCGCCATTGTTTTATAGCAAATCCTTCTGCTCAAGCTCCCATATATCTGGTAGTTATTGTCATTAACTACTACTACTGCTACACTACTACTACTACTACTACTACTACTGCTACTACAAATACAACTACAGCTACAATTACAACTACTAGCAAAACTGCTGTTGTACTGTACTGCTACCGTCAATACTGCCGCTGCTGCTACTACCACCACCACCACTATTATTACTGCTGCTGCAATGGTTTATCGATGGAAATAGTGATTTTACCTTGAGAGCAGGCGCGTCGTTAACCCCGTCACCAGTCATGACCACCACTTCTCCAATGCCCTGCAAGCCATACAAGACAAACCGCGAACAAAGACGTGGGACACCCAAAAATAAACGCATTCAAGAATAGCGCACAGCAGGGGCGGGCGGAAGGTGGCGTGATCAATGGCGGCAGAAGGACATCCTTCAACTCCAACTGGTGTGGGTGTACAACGAAACAAACGAGATTGGCTGATTTGATTAATCATTGATTGATTGGTTGGTTGGTGGAGTTGTTGTGTCATACCAAGGTACACTGTGCCGGCAGACCCTTGTAACGAGAAGCAACGACCGCATGGTGGCCTGCATTCAATTGGACGTCAGGGCCTAGTGCAACAAAGAAAGTGTTTATTAATAGTGTTCAGCTTGGCTTCACGGGAACAAACTCTCCGAAACAGTTCCAATGGGGCCACCAGGAGGACCAGCAACAACATGCAGTGCGACTGCACATGCGGTAGCTACCTATATACTGGCCAGACGACGGACGTTTTTTGCGGTCGCGATGAGGCCGAGATACGAAGCACTTAGTCCGATTTCTACGGGATGCCTCGTCCCTTTTGCGCCAGGGTCCCTACGTGAAGCAACGGCATCAAGTGCGCACAGGGTGGCCTAAGCCGTGATCTCCTCACGGTTGTTTTCATGCTAGGTCTCGATATCGAAATAATCAATAGTTACTCGGGAAACCGTCACCTGAAGAGCTTGAACGATGCCAAGCTTGTGTCTTGGGCTCGTACGATAGAAGATTGCAACGTCGTGTACAAGTTCCTGAGATAAACGATCCGCACAAGGGGGGTACAGGTCAATTGCCGTACTACTGTAATCTCGTACGGTAGAAGATTGCAACTTGCATACGGCATTGTCGCGTACAAGTTCCTGGGATGAACGATCCGATCCGCACAAGGGGGCGATGGTCAATTACTGTAATACTGCTCTAATCCGAACACAAGTGTGGGGTGTTTCTCAACTTTAACAACTTTAATAAATCACACAGCGTACCGGGTAGAAGCATGGACGTCTACAGTCTACAACCTACACACTTAATACATACCAGCTACACATCATATCATACCAGTATCTTATACTAAACCACATACTTCGTACACACCTTTGCTCCTTCAATGACACATCACAAGGCCTACTTCGTATAACAATAGTGCACTTTAGTATGCGAAAACACCACGACAGTGAGTACAACTTTTGCAAAAAAACGGAGGAAGAGGCCTCCCCAAATCAATTTTTCAACCTAAGGGAACGACATTATGATGCCGAAGTTGTGATATCTCTGTGTGATGGTGTCATGGTGTCATGTCCGGGGTTGTCTCCTCAACCAAAGTAAGAGGTTTTCGTTTGCCATTGCGTAAATAAATGCTTCGTGTACAGTCGCGGCAGAAGTACCGTTGTTTCGTCGACCGAGTTAAATCGACACACGACACATAGGTGGAAGTGTTTACCCTTCCGACGGAGGACGCAATACAAAATATACAGTTTAACTCACCTCGAGACGTCTCTCAGACATGCCTTCGATCTCGGCACCAGAGAGAGTTCGGTGATGCAACGGATCGTAGAACCCTACTGCCGACGCAACCGCAATAGCGGTATCCTCTGCATCGCCTGTGATCATGCACACCCGTGTTGAACACGCCTGCACGGTTTCATAGAGTAACGTCACATATTAAATACATACTGGTACGATATGTCAAATAAAAATAAATTGGATGGCAGTATCTTCAAGAATACCAGGGCTGAACGTGCCTGCACGGTAGAGCAACACCACGTCACACAAATAAAAAAAAAAGAAATTGGATAGCGGCACAGCATCCTCTGCATCGCCTGTGACCATGCATACCCGGGTTGAACATGCCTGCAAGGTAGATGAACCCGACGTCACGCATGTCAATTCAAACTAAATTGGAGGACACGTTGTCAGAGCACATCGGCAAAACGTGTTGCCTAAGCGACGGCATGTTATGACGTGGTGTACGGTGCAAATTGACGAACAGAGTAGTCAAAATTATGTATGCAGCAGTCAAAACGACGTATGCAGCAGTCAAAATGACGCATGGGGTATGCATTAGTCAACACTCTCCACGGCAAGAACAACAGCCGTGGCAAGAGTGCGTTACATTGGCCAGGATCAGACGTCCGCGCGCATATGTTAGACGCCGGCGTTCTACGTGAGACTGTCGACAAGTGCTACGATAGGGGACTGTACCTTTTTTTGGCAATACTGTACCTCTATTTGGCGTTTCACCAAAAGATGCCCGACTGACGGGGCTCTCAACTACTAGCAACGAATTAGACTACCCAATCTCGTTGGACTACCATTTGTGTTTTGGAGTATTATTCTTATACACCCAGGCCATAGGATGGTTCATCGGGTTGAATTTTCATGTTCTCTCAAAAGTCAGTTTTTGGGTGAGTTAACGAGCTATTTAAATCGAGTAATAACCCTCACAAAACATTGGGTGCACCCGCTACCGTGCTGTTACTACTATTACTACTATTACTACTATTAGTAGCATGCGGCTCTCGCGCGATTGACATGCCCGCACCTGCATCGTCTCGGCGAAAGTCATCGCGCTTGTTCTTGGAGGGTCCATGATTCCCACCAACCCACAAAAAATAAGGGACTCTGCCTTCGTCCCATGCGCGATAGCCATCACCCTGACAAGTCCAAGCACCACAAACCAAGGAGGAGGTGAGAGTTGTATCCGTACATGCTATTATATCATACGTATGTCCGTGCTATAGTACGTGCACGAAAAAAAATCCAACATTTCCCCCATCACCCATGCGCAAGTATCTCCGAATTGGTGGGTGCGATCTGAGACCTGAAAGCACCGTTAACACGCTGATCTCGAAGCGGCCATCGCTGAGGAAACGGGGTTTTTAGTGGGATGTTGTTCGCCTACTTACCGTCGAATAACCGTAAAAACTCCATACGTTTGTCCTGGGGGGTATACTTATCGTAAATCATCGACGACCACGGATTTGGAGAGATCCCGGATTTTCCCAGGGGAGCAATTGTTTCCTTGAAAAATAAAATAAAAACTGCGGAGATATCGGCATAAAACCGATCCTGAGACGTCATTTATATATGTTTCGTTGCGGAGGACCTACTTCACGATTTTGAAAAAAAGAGCGGGACACGACTGCTATACTGGTATTCCCTAGGGGAGGGTATCTTTTTTTTTCAAATAAATCTCTAATTCACGAAGTATTAGTGGCGGTGTGACTTCGGCTGTTTTGGCCCTTGGTAATATGTAACTTACTTGATTTTAGAGTACGTGAAAAAAAAGTGCCAAAATAGCATTTGTTAGCTCTGCCCCGGTGATCACGACTGTTGCCGTCCCACCTTTCAATTCGACGCAATTCGAAAGTTATGACCCGAAACATTTTTGGACAAATTATGCTGTACGGACCATATCATACATAACATGTCCGTGCTATCATGCATAACATGCCCATGCTATCATGCAAGAACATTCACCAATTAGGGACTCTTGGAGAAACACAAACCAAAAGAAGGTACAACGTACACATCGTCGAGCGGAGGCAACGTTTTCAATCGCACCGCCGCAGTCAACACCACTCAATGTCGGGGTATCATACGATAGCAACAAAATTATCCAGGTGCTATTATAGCAAACGCGCTACAGGTAAAAACTAACAGATACGACGCATACCAGCCCTATTCAAAGGTTATATAATATCTCGGATGTGTTTGACTAATGCCCTCTCATCTCTCATGTTCTGTCATTGGCGATACGTGTAGCAGGACGCCATCATCACAACGTACGTACCTTCGACCCTTCATACCCAAAGCGCTGGCAGCATCTAGTACCCGCCGTCGCTCCTTCTCCCCCATTTCCGTTTGAACCCCTTGCTTAGTTTGAACGAAAGCACACTTCTCCAACACGGACTCGACCGCCCCCTTCGCGTAGCACGTTTCTTCTCCGGCTGCGTCACGGCAACGGACCTGGATGTCAATGCAACCAGAGACAGCTCAAACAGCTCAAATACCACACATTTCGCGCCGCCAGCCATGAATACCAATACATAAACGTAATCACTACTGTACTACAACGTACAATCCTAGCAATCAGCAAAAAGGGGCACCCGATTCTTCGGGCAAGAAGAGTGTCACGTCGTTCTGAAAAATGAGCATTCTCCACAAAAAAAATGAGTTAACGCCACTGCTGCACGCCAACAAGGTATCTCCTACCTGACGCTTGAAACTTGGTATTCTACAAATAGTACGTTTCAAAAATGGTTTGAGTGGCGATCTATACCAGGAACCAGGTACCACGTAACAGGTACGTATTCGTAACACAATAACTACCGCAAAAACTCGACCTACTCTAATTGCAAGTAGGGTGTCCCAAAAAAGCTGTCTGCAGTTTTAAAGGGATGAGTGACATCTTCTACATCGACATTCACTTGCATCCTCACATTTACAATACTGTTAGCCTCACTTCCATCTTCCCATCTACAGTACTGTAGACCTACTTCCATCCTCACATCTACAGTACTGTAAACTCACATCCGTCCTCTTCTGAAGGGGTTACATTGAGACTCACTTCCATCCTTTCATCTACAGTACTGTTTCCATCCTCACACCTACTGTAGAGTGCTGTAGACTCACTCCCATCTTCTTACAAAGTGGTTACCAGGTACGTGGCATTGTTGACATGTAAAGTACATGTACAGTACTGTACACATGTACAGCACTGCTGTAGACTCACTTCCATCCTAGTATACATGTGCAGTACTGTATATCTCTAGACTTACTTCCATCCTCTTCTTCCCCGAACTGAAGGCGACCTCGTCGATGCGCTCGTACATTAACCGGGGGTCAGCGACTCCAAACTGCATCACGGACAATGAAGGACAACAGCAATTCCACAAATCGCCAACGGCATCGCAACAAGTCAGCAAACAGGTGCTCACACATGGAAGCGCGATCTTAGTCACAACGATGAGAAATACCGTCTTCCTGTTTCGTTGGAAGACACGACGTGTACTATATATAGTATTAATAGTACATCAAAAGGAGGCGTGGAGATGCTGCAATACCGGTGGATGCATGCACTACAGCATTCTCTAGGTGATAACAATGTAGGCCTGGTTCCACCAGCACTATATGAAAAGATTAAAAGTAGATGTCGTGATTCTTACCCACGCTAAAAACACATAAATAGCATAGCTGTCGGTCGGAACTCTTGCAGCAGGATACTATTAATAGTAACAACTGTCGTCAAGTTGTGTGCGTTACGAGTGGTCGGCGGACGCTTTCACACATCTCATCTCGAAAGGGGTCCGTTCCTATTTTTTGGCGCCGTCAAAATTAGAAACTCGCAATAGGCAAGTAGTAAGTAGCCTCGTGTTTACCTTTTGCGCCGCCACCAAGAGGCAGATCTCTGTCGGCTGTCCTTGTGCAGCTGCCCGTTCTGTCGACGCGTCAGTACTGCCACACATCACAACAAACGCACAGAAACAGACAAAACGTTAATTGAAGGAAACCGGTAGAGCTTGAAGTGCATACTACTCGTCGTGCAACGGCGAGCAGGTGGTGCCACTTGCTCCTAACATCGTAACAGCGAGACACATTAGTACGAGGGAAACGGCAAGAGCTTACAGTGCACACTAGTCGTGGCATCGCACCTGGGAGCAATGTGTACGACTCAGTTGTGAACTCATGTGTGCGCACTGTAACCAAATAACAAACTAAGGCTGCATGCACCAACGCCTTGCTTGAACCGTCCATGAATCGTTTTGCTCGGAGCAACCGGAGGGTTCTTGATGCCAAGCAAAAGACCCGGTCTTGATCTTTCCCGAAATACGAGTAGCACTAGGACTAAAAAAAACTGTGTAGTACTGTAAATATAAATAGTGTCGATCTCAGCTCTCAACACTCGCCTCAAAGAGCTATCCTCGTAAGAGAGTTTGTCGCCCAAGATGGCATTGCCCAAGATGGCATTGTTGCACAGGCACGCAGCACGCAGCAGAGACCCCACGTCAGGCGAGTCCCTTTCGGTGATGCCTCGTCCTTGCACGGTGAAGTCGCCCTCAGACTCGTAGCCAACGCCCCCTACTGCGATCACGTCATCTTCAGACAGGACGAACTGACACCGTGTTCAAGACACAAGAGCACAAACACCGCAATCATGGGGCGTCGAAACATTCGTACGGCGTTAGTGCTTCAGGCATACGTATAACATGTAATATACTAGCTCCCTTTGCTTCAACGAGTGTCTACAGTAAATAGATAAAACGACCTATCATCACAACACGGGAAGGTCAAGTGTTCGCATGATAACTCGAGGACTTCGTTCGACTGGTGGCTCAGTTGAACTCTACTAGTATATAAATTGCAAGACTTTGCAATCGGCGGGCATGCCCGTGTGTACCTCATACCAGTAGTTGGTACTACTACAGTAGTAATACTTTAATTCAACCCCAAGCATCGCCGTCAAACGTACGTGTTGACTGTTCACAACCTGATTTACCACTGCCAATGATATTCGATAATCACACTTACCACGGCATCGGGGGCATGTGGAAAAACTTTCACCGAGATTATTCATACTCAAGGATCTCGGGTGTTGCCTGCTTGAGTAACGAAATCACCATCCCGGCCAGAAACAAGGCGTAACCAGTGCCGTGGAAACTGCAACCAAGCCTCAATTAAGGCCCACTATGAACATCACATTATACAAACGCAGATCCACCGCTCTAAACAAACACCGCCGTCCTTATCGCTACTTGGTACTTGTAGACTAGTAGTAGACTAGAGTAGACTACAGTAGTAGTAGACTAGTTGTAGACTACAGTAGCAGTAGTCTAGTAGTAGACTACAGTAGTATGTAATAGTAGTACTGCTATTAATACGATAGGGGGGCACCCATTTTTTCTGAAGCGCCTGAGTTTTTGAGGTCTCAACAACTTTTTCGCCAAAAAGTGCTATAAATCCCCCTATCGTACCAGTCTACTAGTCTACTGATAGTCTACTGATAGTCTACTGATAGTCTACTGATAGTCTATTAACAAGTACCAGCCAGGTATATACATTAATAGTGACTCACCACCTCCTTGACGGTCATCTCGTTTCGAGTCAGAGTCCCCGTCTTGTCTGCGCAGATGACAGTGGCACACCCTAAAGCCTCTACGGCCGGCAGGCGTTTGACAATGGCGTTCCTGAAGTGACGGCAGAGGAAATGGGCACAACGTTAACCCTTTCACTAATGGAAAAAAATGGTACCAGGTACACTAATACCGTAATACAGTAATTCTAAGGTGGTTGTCCCCATTTACCTGTGTGTGTGCAGTACTAAACTAAACTAAAGGGGTTAACGTTTCCATCAATACCTCAATACCTCAATACCTACTGGCACCATACCCTACTATCGTAATGATATAATCATACACTGCCGTAATCCTGTAATGAGAAATATCCGCACAGTCGCCCTCATAGACCTATCTTGCTCTACTATCAAGGATACTATACATTGCTGTAATGCTGTTGCTAAATGTCCGCCGAGTCACCCTCGTAGACCTACCCTACTACCAAGAAGAATCTATACACCGCTGTAATGCTGAAATGCTAAACCTCCCCACAGATCTACCCTATTAATGCCACGAGGAAACATACACCGCTGTAATGCTGTAATGCTAAATATCCGCCGAGTCACCCTCATAGACTTATGCTACGGCGAAACGAGTCACCCAGCGTGTGCATGCGGCCGCACGGATCATTGTCCCCTGCAAGGAAAGTCCAACAGCAGTCAATATTCTTCAAACAAAAACAATTCTCGACGACAACTGACACGATCGCTCTTAATCGAAACTTGCAGTAGACTATTTACACAGCAGCAATAGCTTGCGTTAAACGACCGAGTTGTGTCTCGTTTTTTATGGATGTTTTACTATCAAGTAACTTCTTCCTTGTCTTAAGTCATTGGATTCAGCATTACTATCAAGTAACATCTGCCTCGTCTACTTGTAAAGTCGTTGGATTATGTATTTCCTTTGTATGTTGATAGCATGACTGGAACAAGCGCTACACATTGTCAGATGACAAATGGAATAATCATGTTTAAGTACCAATACTACAATCGTCATACTATTACTACAATACATAATAAAACACATACCAATACTATTAATATTAGTAACACTGTAGTCTACGACAGGAGGTACCACTTACCTCCTAGCCATTCGCATGACCCCGAGAGCAAGGGTCACCGTGACGCAGATAGGCAGTCCCTCTGGAATTGCGGCTACGGCCAGAGACACTCCGATGTTGAACATCTCCAGAAGCTTCTTGCCCTGCGTCACACAACATTAGACAACATGACATCACACATCACACATCACACGAGAGAAATACATCTAGTAACACAAGAGTAACACACCAGGTACGCTGACATTTACTCTGTACATTGACGATGTATTTACTGTATGAGCCGCTCACAGTTGTCTTGAGTCACATCTTACTTGGCCGTGATTTGAGCGATGTATACACAGGCCTCGAAGTGATCGTGTGCATAATGCAAATCCAAACTGCAGCAGTTGCACTCTGTGCTACTTAATAGTACCAGATACTGGTATGCACTGGTCTGAAGTATGACCGCCATCAACATGACGACACGCCCTTCACATCACTTGCCGCATTGTCCCTTACCTTATATCACACCCGGACTGCAACATACCAGTATAGAGTGGTATTAATATACATAGTACCACACTACCAGCAGCAGGACGAAATAAGGTATGTTTCATGTTTTGACCCTACAGCAGGACGTCGTCTTCGCGGAAGACCTCGAAATGTCCCTCTACCTCTATAGGGTACAGCAGTACGCAGTACGCCAAGCAAATCGCCATCTAACGCGTACACTATAACACCATACCATACTATATGTATCACGTCCAAGGCAAACATGCGGACCACCTATACCGCTGTCACCGGGACAGGAAGGGGGTCGTCGGAATACATACGAGGGTACCAGATACTAGGTACTGTTAATAGGTACCAGGTACGGTGCATGAGTCATGATGCCAAGAAAGTCACAAAACGATTCGATCTGGCGCAAAAACTTTTCGTTGTTAAAATATGTACACAGTCGGTACGTCAGTGTATGGATACTATTAACAGGATGAAGTATCTATCTATCCTCATCTTCCTCGTTTGCTCAGGCCGAAATACCATCACAAGGCCCGAACATAACCCGAGTATAACCCAAACATCACAAGAGTCCCAACGTTAACGTTCCCAATCTCCGGTTCAAAAACGACGACACGTATCATACTGCCACCGTGTACGGTGTTGTCCCCAGCAGTGCTGCGAATGACTTCGGTAGGGATCCACCAACACTAAACCGTACGGTGCAACAGCAGTAGACTACGAATAACTACGAATACAGCAGTCTTGTTTGGAAAAGCCAGCATTCGCGGCTTACAACAGCGCATATCATACCTGCCACACGCCTACGAGAGCGATGATGCCGATGATGCCAAAAGAAAGGAAGCTCAGCTGCTTCCCTAGCTCGTCCATCTTCATTTGTAGCGGTGTGCGGCGAGATTCCACATCCTTCAGCTCCGAGAATGTCTTGCCAAACTCCGTTTTCATACCTGCTCATGCATCACCACCGACAGCACCGCCACCGTTACAGTACACACATTTTAACGCACACTTCCTACAGTATAATACTGATGCGCAACTTGATTCAGCTATGTGTATCATATTGTTGTGTGTGTGTTTTTTTTTATGGGGTATTCTTCCATTCCAGAGTGATTGGAGCTTGCCTATATCCTGTTACCGCGGACTAGCTTATGGCGATGATGAGTTAGTGTGAGAGCAAGATGATTTTGATAGAAAAATTGTTGATTTTACAGTGGTAGTGCACCTACTACAGACAACAGTGCTAGCGTGACATTATGCAAGTACACCTGCTAGCGTGACAAAGCACACCATCATGCCTGACACAAAACACACACAGCAGTGCAACCCATAGAGCTACACAAATACGAATACTGTATTGACAGTGCAAAATGTACTGTACTGCTGTACGGGATGTACTCTGTGTACTATGTACCTGGTATGCTACACAAACATGTCCGAGCGTGACCAAGCACACCATATTTCTGGATACCAAACACATACCTGGTACCAGTATCGTACAGCAGTGCAACCTAAGATACTGTAGCTCTCGCTAGGAAATCGCGCTGGTGGCTATGTGTAACTGTCGTCAACCCAACCCAACCTCAACGAAACCCAACCCAACCCAACAAAATTGTTATGCTGTCATTGGGCGTTGGTGTGTGTGCGTCCCAACACGGTTGGAACTCAAAAGTTATGTGGTATAAACATGATTTTTAACAATTTGTTTTAATTTCTTGTTCTTTTGTGGAGATTCCGGTGGTCGGACGGGACACGGAGATCCGGTTACATAGGGTCGAAATATCCACAGGAGCCGCTATTTTTTTTGGCGCCGTATGTACTCTTGTGTGCTACTAGTACTACAGGTAGGGCTGTGAGTCGGCGGGATTTAACGACTAATAACTAATCGCTAGGCGGCAAAACCGACTAGCTGACTTTAGTCGGCAAGTCGGTTAGACAGTTTGAGCCGCATTTCTTACATCGAATTTCTTTTTTTTTGTGAAAAACCAAGCCTCAATTTCTTAATGTATCTATCATCTCTCAAGTGCGGGCTTTAGCTGTGCGCCATCCACTCCAAGAACAGAAGGCTGCGACCGTTTGGGAGCCACTTGTCAATGTCCGCGACGATTAGCGGAGAAAAGTTCTATCCCGCATTCAATAAGCCTTCCTACAAGTAAGGAAACCCAGAGAGTCGGAAAGTCGGCACCTCCGGCAAACGACTGACAATTAGTCCGACAAATACCTAGTCCGTGACTTAAGTCGTGCCAACTCACAGCTCTAACTACAGGACTTTCTTCTGATTCTCCTTCCGTCATCAAAAGCGCAGGAGCGTGAGTCTGAAAAATTCGATGAAAATCAATGAGCAGTGGGAAGGCTGAATCCGCTGCGTGATAAAAATGAAGGCACGTACCGGGGGGGAGATAGGACGACACCTATGACTACGGCTTGTTCAAAAGATGGAAAACTAAAAATGAGATAAAAAACATGAAAAAATAAAACAATACGAGTACAATATAATATGCGAGTTGTAATAACCTGTGGCTATAACGACCGCGTTGGCGTGTCCACCGCAAGCAAGGTTTCCATGGACACCATGTTACGGCACTCCGCCAAGTACAAATATACCAGGTACACGATTATCACTGCAGTAACAATCATTACCCCTAGAAACCTGGTAGTATAGAAACTATCGTAATAATCACGTAATAACAGTAACAGACAGTAACAATATCACTAAATATATACCTGGTAAGAAAGTAACATAAATAGGTGAGTTGTGTTACCTGTGGCTATGACGACCGCCTTGGCGTGGCCACCACAAGCTAGGGTTCCCATGAACACCATGTTCCTGCACTCCGCCAAAGGAATCGTAACATCTACTGCTCCGCCGCCCTCGGCTCCACCCCCCGCTACACCTGCCCTTGGCGTTGTCGGCTCCAGGGCGGCGACTTGCTTGTCGTGCGCGTCGCTTTCACCCGTCAGGCTGTAGACAAACACAAACACAAACAAGCGGCACAGCAGCGGTCGGTCTTGAGCTAATATTTATGCAACTCAAGGATCAGCTGCCAGGGCCCGTTGTCGTTGTCGGCTCGAGTGCGGTGACTTGCTTGTCGTGGGCGTCGCTTTCACCCGTTAGGCTGGATGTATAACAGCCACACACAAAACAAGAGGCATAGCGGTCGGTTTTCGGCGACTGTTCGTGCAGCTCAACTACAGTATCAGCTACCAAAATATAATATGTCTACTACCTGGTATCGGTTTTCATACGCCGTACGTTCGTTCACCGGACTTTTGTTTGACTATATATGATACAAGTACTTATATACTACAGTACAGTACATACAGTACACATGTAGGCTACTGATGTACTGGTGTAACATAGCGAACGACAGCGGGCAACAGCAGTTGCTGGACAAGATCGCCAAGCGCAACGCCATCGCTACAATATAGCCGATGGATCATCTACCGCTTTACTGAGTACAACAGGGTTCTACTGCTGTATATTGGTACCTGGTAGTACAGAGTAGCTCCAACTGAACAGCTGAACAGGCAGGCAAGTTGCAACCACTGCAACACTTCATTCAGACCGTTTGCCATTAGTTCACTTCTACCAGTACCTGGTAGCTTCTAACCTACCCCGTGCGCACCTGGATTCGTCGACAATCAGATCTGCGGCCTCGACTAAACGGCAGTCTGCAGGGATTCGGTCACCACTCTTGACCACCACCATATCCCCAGGAACAAGCTCGCGTGCCATGAGGTCTGCGACCTGCTTGCATTGCGGCACAAGAGCTCGTCATGTCTCATCGTAAAACGAAAAAACAAGAATGCAGCCTCCAGGTATTGGTAGAAATAGTCGTAAATACTGCTGTAACATTATCAACACATATTATACAAGGTGCCTCGTACATATGGCGTGCAGGTATATACGAGGACACATCGCATTTTTTTTTACATGTTTATGTCATATCGTACAGCATTCATAGCTTGGGTAGCTGTGAATTGCTGTGCGTGTAGCTCTGTCTACGTACTGAATGGTTCGGTCGTATCATATACCTGGTACGAGTAGGTTAAACATTAAAAGGATAACTTCGTATAATAATAGTACCAGTACAAACAACCAGGTACTGTACTTTGAACTCTCCAAGTAGAAGATGTTACGTTCTACAGCAGCAGTTGTGTTAGTCTTCACCTTGCCGTCACGGAGAGAAGTAGCGTGAGGAGGGAGGAGCGTCGTCAAAGCCTGGAGAGATTTCTCCGACCGGTACTCTTGGACAAACGCTACCTGGAGTAGAGACCATGCGGAGGGGATCACGGCATGTTTCAGCATCATATAATATGAAATAACTACTGCTGTCATACAGAGCATCACAACACAACACTACTGTGACTACGGGCTAGAGTTCAGGGAAATGAGCCAATGTGAGATCATCCTCATCATCGTAATCAAACAGCAGCAGATATAGGAGATATAGGCAGTACTGTACATCGATCGCCTGTTTTTGCCGGCAACCGAGAACAAACTAACTGCTGTTGGGTGCACAAATTGAGCCATGTACCGTACACACAGGCTACCTCTTAGTAAATACATCTCGCAAAACACAGAGGAGCGGAGGTCCTCGGAAAGCCCGTAATAGTTGGTGTGTTTCCACACCGCAGCACCGTTAAGACTGCAGACTGCACGAGCGAAGCGCTCGTAACGCAGTCCTCTAGTAGAGCTTACCACTGACCAGATATTCGACAAAACACATTAATTGGTCAACTACTGATATTTCGGTATGTTTCATTGGTCAACACATCCTCACACGCTAGTCTAAATTTGCACCCGAATCCCGCTCGGGCCTGAGCCCTCCAAACTGACCCCGGGTTAATAAGGACGTGCGTCAACATTCATAAATGTTTGTACCGGACATAAATCGCTCTCCCTAACCCCTCCCCCCCCCCCC
>JAYJMJ010000001.1:5662457-5674841 GCA_036873875.1 Laminaria ephemera
TTGCTATCCCGCCGTTCCAGGGGGGGAGAGTGTTATAAGGCTTAGTTTGGGTAGGCAATTGGTTAACCTTTTACCAGCAGTCCAGTGGTCAAACGGACTATTACCCCACTAAAACCTTAACACACAGTATCTACCTACGTACCGCCAGCACAGCAAAACAACCTGCAATCGACCCTGTACAGAACAGCAAAGTACATACCGCAGTGTGTTCGTGTCGACCAGTCAGCAGAGTGCGACAACGCAAGCAAGCAGACGAGAACAAGACTTTAACTGTTGTTGTTGCCGAGAGCCAGCATGTACGTACGAGTATTTCTATACAAAATTAAAAATACACTACAGCTGTGAGATCGAAATTTCCCTCTTTGTTGCTGTTTGTTATGGGTTTTAAAGCCATCAGCAACAACTAATTTGCGTTTCTATCAAGTACTGCGCTGACACTCAGCCCTGTCTGTGACGGACCGCCGTCTAGACGTAATATACTGTTTTTAGACTGGAATATTTAAAGGTGTGATCGACGTGACCTAAAGCAGCCGTCTCTTTGCTGCCACTTCACCCACAAGTTCCACGCTGCTGTGTGTTTTATTAAACTGCTTTTCCACCAATCGACATCCAGCACACGCAGCAGTGTTCTTGCCGGTTCTTCATCCTAGACAGAGACAAAAGCTCTGTATATAGTCACAAACTTCGAGACTGACATACGTCGCAAGTACTACAGCAAGGTATACACCAGGTACATACGGCGGTATACTCATGCATGTGGCGTTCGGGTTGTTTTCCTGGAGCATGACGGCGGGCCTCGTGGCATTTTCAACTCGCCAGTTTGCCCCTACGATCAATCATGCACGTCTGTCCGCCTAACATAATTTGTTCTATTTTCCTTCTTGAGCGAGCGTAGCGGGCGGCGAATGCCGCCCGCGGAGCGAAGCGCCTTGTATATCTCTATATATTATTATATACCGGTATACATATTCCACGCACTGAGTACTCATACACAGCAGTATCACAATATTGTGGAGGGGTCATTATTTTTACTGTTAATACAACTTTGGAAGTACATTGTCGGAGTGAAGTAGTACAACATGTTTCCTGATTAGCGCTAGCAGAGGTCACTGATTGATTAAACTGCATGCACTGGTTGTAGCATTAGCGATGTTCCCCATCACTTCGCATTACTAAAGACAGTCTCCTCCTGTCACCTGTCTGTAGAAACTGTGATTTGTGGCTTGTGAAGCAGGCGTGCGTGAAGAGGAAAGAGCTCGGACGATTCCCCCTATCGCGTGGTAGCCTATCTGTATGTATATAACCAAACATATACATATATACAGGCAACGCTAAATTTGTACGATGCTGCGCTGGCGTCACATAGGCCATTGAAACCAAACTAAAAATAACCAAGTGTAAGTGGTACACTCGCAATGCCACACATGGCTTGCGGCGAGGGTACCAGGGTACACACGGATTGCGGCAGTTGTAGTCGATAGAAAATCGCCGCGGGTTGCAAACTTGAATGACCCATCGAGATCTTGGTGTACGGCCAAGATGTGGGTTTATGCTGGTAGGTAACTTGTTGACCCTCTTGGGACCCACGTATACGGACCAAAAAGCGACGATTGCGATATAGTTCAGCGTCTAGGAAGCGTGCAGCAGTGCAAGTACCACCATACTGCGCGCGTGTCTTATACCAGGTAGTTCCTTACGTTTTAGTTTCGGACACATAGTATCCCCTATGTAGGCTATTAATAGTATACCCCAGCAGCCCTTGTTGCTAGTGTAGTGTTGCCGATGCGGTAAACGACATTTCTTTTTTGTCATTTTTGTCATTTTTGTCATTTTCTTTTTGTCATTTTTGTAATTTTTTTTGCCCCAAAAAGTTAAATGTGTCGTGAATTGCAAATACAGTGGGAGGACATGTTGGCGTTGGTTTATCGCGATCGCGCTGTGTACCGGACTAATGCCGCGATCACCATCACCCGTTCCCTTGTCATCCCTTTGGGCCAGTTCCACAGCAACCTTTTCCCTGATTCGGACGTACCTGGCTTTGGAGACGCTTACTCCGCCTTATGGGAAGCCCTGCGAGACAGAGTTACCCTGCCCATTATGAGCGCCCTGGAAGTAATGCTGTGCCTGTCTCCCGGTGAGGCAAACTTGACGCTGACACAGCAGTATCACAATATCCTAGTTACCAATCGTGCAGTAATGTGGATGAAGGGAATTGATGCACTGATTTGATACTGGTGTATTCCCGTGGCTGGCCCCTGGAACGACTCATATAGTGTACCACCAACAAGCGTTGTGACCTGCATGAGGTTCAGCTTTGACTCCGGTCATTGGGATTTTGTTTGAGCAGCCGGCGTTGTTTTCGTGTTGCAACCTTAACCGATGGGGTGCTCGTCATGCATGTACCACCGCCAAACGTTGTACTACCGGCGGTTGCATTGCCAGCAATTGTATTGGCAGCAGGTTTATTGCCAGCACCAAATAACCGCCCCCGACGCGCTCTCAAGTAGATTAAGCGCTATCGCACAACACAACACGGCACATGCTCCGTCCGCTAGCAAAATGTACGGGATGGTGTTGACAAGAGATGTCTCCATGCGGTGCGATACTCATGTTAATTGACTGGTAAAGATGTTAGTTCATGTTCCGAGCGATGCAGAGTACAGCTTATACCACTAAGTCCTAACCAGTTGATATATGGATATCTCCGGTGGTCGATGTAGGATTAGTGTTGTCATGTGCTTTTCCAGTTGGTAACGCGAAGACGTCGGTGTAATTGCCGTTTACTTTCCCATGTAGCTTCGGGTTTGCTATGTCTGCTAGTGTTTCAAGGCACGGAGCTCCCTTTTAAGCACCGTGGCACAGACTCGTGGCGCAAACTTGAAGTGATCCCCATAGCTTTATACCTGGTAGCTGTCATGTAAACACACATCGACGACTCTCACAAATGTTAACGTTTCATGTAGGTTATTTTGTTGTCAGTCGCAACGCATTGCTGTCCCGCGGACCTGCGTACGTGGCTGTTCTATTAGAGGAGGGTACTAACGTGATATCCAGGGAACATGACCCACCTCGTGCGTACAAAAATAAAACAATAAGCGCTGCCGCAACGCCAGATACTCCATAGTACAGGTGACAAGAGCAAGCATTTTCACGAGTCCCTGATTAGCGTTTATCGATGTTATCCTTTGTTGCACAGGTTTTTTATTGGAAAAGAGTGCAGAGGTAGACAGCCTGAACATGTCGCTTCTACGTACTCTAAGGTACCCCGCCCGCGATCCCCAGCATTTTACTTCGATTGTCAAGCCTGAGACAAAGCGAAGGAGACTTCGGAATACACCAAAGGTGATGCCTGCCCCCTTCCAGTCAGCCAAGGCCGACCCACTTATCTGTCCTTACCCAAGCACACGCAGTAGAGGTACTACGTATCTGGCTAAGTGGGAGTACTGTGTCTAGTAATAAGCAGTCCTATTGAAGAAGGGGATGATCTTTCTTTCAAGTGCCGCTCGTGGGTCGCCAATTATTCTGTTGAGCCTCTCCCCAGCCGCTGTAGAACATAAAAATGTACTTACGAGTACCATCCATGTGTACCGGAGTGTCCCTTTGAGAGGGAATCGAAGCGTGCGTGCTCTCCCACGCCCCGTAATCCTTGACACCAACCGTAGCTATTTTTTTCGTGGAGTTATTTTGCAAACCTTCGGAAAACCCTGCCAAAAACCTCATCTGGGGTATCCTAGGTTATATCCTAGTTACTCTTAAGTTTCGTCTACTCACCTGTATACCATGTACCTGGTACGCAGTAGCGAGCTCTTCACTCACCCATTGTGTTGGCGAAAAGAGCTCGTTCGCACACAAGAGTGACGGTAAAACTCTATTCCGAGTGTCGGACAACAACGGTGCGCTTCGAACAATTGTGCGTGCAGTTCGTTCAGCAAAATAGTTTCACCGCTTCGACGGTGCGTATATGATCAGGACATTAATATTAGTATATTATTAACATTAGTATATTAATAGTAGTATCAACAAAGTATACCTACGGCGAAGTACAGGCTGCAGATGTCCTTGCGTGGCTTACCGTGTATGCATGGCTTGAGTAAGGCACATAATTTTTTTACCCGGAATCTTGATTGGCCACCTTCTCGCAATAATCGGAAGCGTCTTGTTCTCGCGTTGTCCGATCCTCGGGATCTGTAAATATGACACATACCGAAGCAAAACATTCAAATGACCGCCCATCCGACCGTCATGTTCTGTTCGAAGGTGAAGCCTGAGATGATCGAGGTAGGTATCTCAGAGCACACCGACTTCGAAGTGGTTACAGTCATGCACCAGGAAAGCCCTGGTCTGTGGCTGCGCTCTCCGGGGGTGTCCGCTCAGTGGTACCAGCCACCTTTCCGACGCGACGTCCTTACTGTCATATTGGGGGTGAGTTAGCTTGCCGTCTAAACCTCTATTAGTCGTTTCTAGTTTGTTATTCCAGCTCGAGCACCCCGGGATAATTCGGATCTCCAATGATCTCTCACAAATTGGCCTTCGTCTGGCTCTCTCTTGTCCCGTTTGACTGTCGACTGTTTCCTACCTGGTACCAGCAGTGATCTACAGTACGCCGACGAGATGACCTTCCCTCCGATGGGTGATGAGGCATCCACACAGACACCCCTGCATCAAACTCAGAAATCAGGGGGGGGTTAGCAAAGTAGGGCATTGTAAAACATAGGATCTGACGCACAATTGTTCACTACCGTACCTAATCTGGGTCGGTACACCCACTTTTTCTGCCTAACTTTTGCTGTCAGGATATGATCGAGCTATGGACGGTGGGTTGGCTAGAAGCGACCCCACATAAGGTTGTTTCGCCGGTGCCAGGGGTGGTGCCAAGGAGGTCCCTGGTGCTATTTCAGGCCCACGATGATCTTGTCAGAGTTCATGCACTAAAGGGAACCGATTTAAGTGACGCACTAAGGGCAACCCATTTAAGTGTGCACCAGCAACATGCTCCATCGAGAACTGACGAAGAGTTACAGGACGAGGCGTCAAACTGTTCACAGCTACCCAGGAACAACACCACACGCTCCTGTCGTGAGGGAAAGGAGATTACCGATCGAGACCCTCGCCGTGGCTCCTTTTTGGAGTGGGTTCTACAACGCCCTGAGACTGTCCGCAGGAAGTACCGGCCTACTACCCAGGGGGCGTGGGTTAAGAAAAACGAGTTTCGAGCGAAGGCAACCCTCCTAAAATCTGTCGACCGTTGAATTGTGCAGGCTTTGTACTTTATAAATTTGTCGGCATCGTCCCTTCATGCCTATAATAGACTACTGTAACATGTTGGAAGATGTTGTACAATACGTATGAACGCGCCGTTGCCGGCATCCACAGTACAGAGTGTGTTGCGTAGCAAGTTGGGGAACATAATGCAGGTTAAGATAGTCGGTAGCAGAGTTGGGGAATACTTGTTGAATGGCGGTCAAAGGGTTATCGAGGTTTTAATTATGAAAATTGTATGTGGACATAGACTCTAAATATTTGCAGTGGTTTGTATCTACACTCACTTCTCAATCCAGCCCATTTATAGAATACCTGTGGGGAATATATTTACGCGGCGTCTAAAATTAGGGTTCCCTTTCGTGATGGCCGAAGGAATTTGTACTTGATTAATAACTTCACTTATGTATATGTAACCAAATCTGACCAGGCGACGAAATAAACCAAAAATGCATTCCCCCCCAGGAAAAATCAACCCACTCATGACAGATGCTTCACAACCACCAGCCGGCACATGTCCATGGAATGAATCCTCAAAATGATTTTACTCCACGTTTATGTGCCAACCCCACGCCATAGGCGTCAGCCCCCCTTCCTCTTCCCTTCTTCTCGCCGCTTGACGGTCCCGCACCGCTAGACTAGTTTGTAACGGTGAGCCCCACGTGAGATCGCGACCTGAGAGGTCACCGGGATGATCTGCAAAAGACGTACCAGGTAGGTGCCTTTCTTGGCCAACCCCGTTCGTTCCTCCTACCACGCTCGTCGCTTGCTGATCGATGAACTCGCTGCCTTCCCTTCAAAGACGCCCAAAGCTTTCCACGGCAAGGGTGACAAGTTTATGGCTGCACCCGTCGAAGGACACATGTCCAGCTCGGGCGTAGTGGTTGCGCGTTCGCGCCTCGAAAGTGGATGCGGCTGATCTATCTTGGTCAGCATTTCCGGCACTCAGGTGAACCCCCGCTTGGGGGTCTGCGTACGTAACGTCCACGAGTATGCTTTTATGTCGGAAATCCGATTGCGTCACGTCTCGGAGGCCTCCCTCTAAGATGACGATGTCCGTGCGTATGTCTCTGTCGGCGTTAAACGGCGTACCGCTTTCCACTTGGTGGCGGATGGACATCGGCTTCAGGAAGCGGAAGGTCGTGTGGACCAACGGCTGATGTTGGTTTACCTGCGCGCCTGCTCGGTGACACAAACGCGCATGTCGCGTGTCACGTGTTGGCGTTCGTTGAGCAACAGGCAGGACACGTCACCGCTAAGTGATCCATACCCAGGTGTTGCCGCCCTGCGTACAAAAACCCCTGAGCCGGTATGACTCGTGAAGCGTTCACTGGTCTCGCTCTTAACCACGCGGCCGCTCCTGGACCTGACTGGCTCCGCAGCCTGGCCTTCGTGCATTCGCGTGTCTCGCTCTCGCCGAAAAGGCCGTCCTCCTCCGGCGGGCGCATATGGATGGGGGGGTCGTCAAGGGATGTAACGTGTGACGTACCGGTCATAGCGTACCCGGTTGACCTTTTTTCCGAGTTTGCTGGGCTTTGTGGGAGTTGATGGTCTCAGCGTCGCGTGCCGCTAACACCTCTCTATCAGAATTCCCGGATGCGCTTATTTCCTCAGGGTGGAATGAATGCTGTCCCTCCAACCCCTCGGGACTACCTCGCCCATCTCTTCAAAAACCCGCTGTCGTCTCTGAGACCTCCACGTCCTTTCAGACACTAGTTACTACCAGGTAGTTCGGACCCCAGTAGGTTCCCCCGGACATTCTCCCCCAGGCTGCCGGAGAGGTAAGCCAAAACTGCGGGTAACGTTGCCACCAAGGTCCCTACTGATGCGGATATCCTTCTCGCTTCCACCGACGCCATTCCGAATGCCCCTGCCCCCGTTAACAAACTAGCCTGCGTCCGTTGGTGAAGTAGTAGTGTAAGCCAGTCCGCCCTGCACCCCTCCCCGAAGAACGACGATTCCTCCGCCGTTCGAGGAAGATCGAGAAGGTTTTCGAGCATCTACATTGGGTCATTGTCTGCCCGCTGACAAACCGGCAGGGACAGCTTCGGGTCCATGACACGTTCGACATACGCCGTCCGTTGCACCATGGATGCGGTGGCGATGAGGTTGACGGCTTGTTTGTCCGGCATTTTTGGCAGCATCCGCGCGAGTTGTTCGGCCGCCCCTTTTATCGCGAATTCATCAGTGCCGACGGGTACCCCAACCACCTTTATCCCTCCCTCGTCCGCGATGTGTACCCCAACTCCGGCCAGAAGTAACATCTCTTCCGGCGTGGGCACGTCGAGACCCTTCGGGGCCAGAGCAACCGTATTACCTGAATTGAGGTTGATGCCCCGCGCTGTCAACTCTCGCTCAAGGAAGGGCACTACACCCACCGTGCCGGGTGTTTACCTCCTGGGCAGCGATAGTGATGTCGTCGAGGTAGGCATAGGCTTCGACCTCCTGTGACTCGTATTCCTCACGAACGTTCATAACCACCGGCCGTAGCGGCAGGCAGAACACTACCGGTCCCATACGTCGCGTCTCCTTGTTGTACTCGCCGAGAGCATTCGAGCTTAGTTCGTTCGCCCGGGTCCATCTGGAAGAACACCGAGGCGGGTGTCTCACCATGGCACTTACTGGTAGTGACGAACCCCGTAAGCGCTGGCGTGCATGCAGCTACCTGCTCGAGCATGGGCTTCTGTGGGACCGAGTTGAATGTTGAATGCATTAGATGCGTCCGTTTGGATGATCCAGTTGCTTGCCTCATGGTGTATTCGGGCGCTTAACGCTACGTGCTCCACCCCGCCTAGGTGCTCCAACCCCGCAATGCCTTGCCTCAAGGTTGAGCTTCTCCACTCGCGGTCTCCGCTCTCTCATAGGTGCCTCGAAGTCATCCCCACACAAACCGGCCGATATTTTTGTCCCAGGGCCGTGAGGTTTGACTCCAGAAAGAGCCCCCAAAACTCCGGAGGGAAGGCGTCAGGTTCATCCACGATCCTCCTCTTGAAGGCTTCGATGCCGGCGCCAAAGTGTTCTTGGCCAAATTGGGTCCTAATGATGGACTATATGTAGGTGCGAAAAACGCAGACCGTAACTCCCCGCTCCTGACGGGGCGTTGCGAGAGTTGAGGACCTCGAAAGCCACCTGAGGCATAAACTCCTTCCAGGCGCTCCCTTCCTCTGATTCGGTCATACTAGCCATCCGAGCTGCCGCTGCTGCGTCCTGGACGGAGTCTCGATCTTCTTTCGGGAGTTTCGCCTTTGCTATTGTCCAAGTAGCCTTGTTGCCGGGCGCGCGCGGTTTGTTATATTTGGCTCAATAATTTTGGTACTCATTTTACGCAGTAAAATAATGCCTGCGAAGACGTAACGCGGGAACAATGGGATGCTATGCTCCCAGACAAAGAACACCTCGGGCTAACCCACATCTTACTTTGCGTTGTGGCCCAGTACCAGGGAAAAACGGTACAACTGGCCACAGCCTTCTCCTTCAACTGCTCCCCCTCCCCCCTCTCTTGGGCGTTAGGGTGGTATGGTGGGAAAGAACGATCAAAACCTGCCTACATCCTGCTCGTACTCGCTGGTCCTTTCTTTGCACTCTGCGTTCTTCACGCCTGCTGATTGATCGCTAGCTTTGCGCGCAACCTATCTGACCGACACCGAGTCCTCTTAATTGTACCTTGTATTATGTCCCCTCTACCTTAAATTCTTATAACGCCTCTTCACAAACTTTATTTTCAAACGACTTGAATATTCAGTTTGTTATATTTGGCTCCCGTACCGCTGGCATCTCCCTCTTTTTCTGTCCTGCTGGATGCCTCATTGCTGGCGCGCGTCGCTGCGCCTGCGAAAAGGGCTCGTCGCTTGCCGTCGTTAGACATACTTACAACCTTTAGATATACTTATAACCTGCCTAAAAACCCTCGTACTTGCTGGTGACATACTCATAACCTGCCTAAACCCTGATCGTAAAAACGATCAAAACCTGCCTAAACTCTGCTCGTACTTGCTGGTCCTTTCTTTGCACTCTGTCGTTCTTCACGCCTGCTGATCGATCGCCAGCTTCGCTGGTGCAACCTATCTGAGCGACACCGAATCCTCCTACTCCTACCTTTTATTATGTCCCCTCTACCATAAATTCTTATAACGCCTCCTCACAAACCTCATACTCAAACGACTTGAATATTTCAATTCTGTGAGCTAAATGCGCCCAGCTACTGTTATCTCCCCTTAGTACCGGCACGCTGACGCGGCCCTGTCGAACTTGGCCTCGTCTGTTGCTTCGTGGGCTGATCAACAGAGACGTGTCGCCGTGCCTTGGATGTACTCCGTAAGCCACGGGAGGATCGTGGTCAGATCCCCGCGTTCGGCCGGCTTGAACCTCGCCGTCCGACTCATTGGCCCCTCCAGCAAGGCTGGCAGGATACACCACAACCTGAGCGCCCGCAAGAGCGAGTTCGGTGTGTTCAGACTCCTGCTCGGCCGGTGCGCCCCCAAAGCGCGGTTGACAAGACCGAACGAGTGGGTGATGAGCTTTGCATGAATGGTTGCAAGCTTCGGCTGCACTTTCACTACGGTGATGAACCGCATTTGCAGGTCGTTGATACTCTGTATAGGGGATCTGCCAACCCCACAAATTAGGGCCCTTCGTGATACCCCTCGTCGTCCTCTTCAGGTCTCCCTCGTAGTGAAGCGGCTGCATCTCGAAGACCGGGGTCGGGCTGTACAGGGGCTTCGAGGGCCTCACGTCTCCCATGACGGGCCCCGCACCCAAGCTCGCAGCAGACAAGCGGCGACTGTACTTCACTCCTCCATCACACCTGACAACCCACATCACGGACCCCGCGTGAATGACGTGGTTTCCGTCCCCGCACGGTAGCCTACTTTTCCACGCGGTGTCCCTGATTAACCGCCGCGGTGCAAACCCCGCACGGTTTGTGCTCGTGGTTCCTGCCAAGGAATGTGCGCGACCGATCCCTTCCCCCTTGAGTCTCTTTTTGTCTCCCACGTATCTTTCCACATGGTGTCTCCCCCTCCGGCTGGTCAGGCCCGCCGCCTTCGCCTGCGGGAGATTTCCCTCCCCGTCCCCCGCTTCTGCGGGTTCCGGCCACCAGTCGTCGGGGATGAAGCGCTGCCTCCCGACCCCGTGCTGCGCTCCCGGCCCCTTGCGATGCGTCTACTGGCGTTGGTTGTTCGTGCCCCACGTCCTTTTCGCCAAGTGGCCTGCCTCGTCTGCCCCTCTCAGTCACCCCCCCCCGCGCCTTTCCCTTCCGACGCAGACGTCCTAGTTTCCGGTGGCGCCGACGTGGCCTCTAGTCGTGCCAAGGTAACCCCTGCGCTCCGAAGCTGCGTCTGCACCTCCCCTCCCCCTCTCTCTGGCGGCTTTACCGCCGTCCGTGCTCCCCCTCGTCGTTTCTCCTTGATCCCGATGGCCTCCCACCACCTTGTTGCTGCCCCTCTCAACGGACCCCTCTACCTGCCTGGCAAGCTCAACGATCGGGAACCGAGGAAGTGCTCTCCTCCCACTCAGCGCTTGTCGTAAGTCGATACACCACCTTATCAAATGCTCATCCCAAACCTGGTTAGGGTGTACTAGGAACTGTTGTACGTGCGGGTCGATGTAGAGCCGTCTTCCTTGGAGGCGTTTTTTAACGTCTTGGGTACGGATGTTGAGGGCACGGATCAGTGGTCGGTACCGGTCCACGACATGTATCCACCCTGGTGGGCGAGGGAAATCACTGTAAGCTCACGCAAGTTGACCTAAGGTATCACAAAACAGGGTACACAGGAGGAAGGATGCTCTTTCACAGTGTCCCTGGGCTCACAACATATCCTCAAACGTGTTGTATACACCCGTACTTCGGTAATCGGTCTGATCCAGCTGTGAAGGTTCGCGACTGTCTCTTGTCGCGAACCATAAGGCCTCACGCGGCCTTGGCCACCTCCCGTCGTGGTCCTCGATCCCGATCCCGGGTGCCACTCGGGCCAGGTCTGCCAGATGGGGAGGTAGTAGTGCCCTCGGCCTCTGCGATTGGCACGCGAAGCAAGGCCGCGGGTCTTCGTTCCCGATTGCAAGGCGTTCTGCGCGGGCCGGCATGCAATGGCCGTGTACCCTTCCTTCTTGACCGCGTGGTATCTCTATCGGTGCGCTGCTTCTCCCCAGACCCTCGTGTTGGTTATGCAGGGCCCATCCGCAGAAAGCGCATGGTTCGCCCCCCGCCACTATTACCGGTCTGTCCCGCCATCGTCATCCTCCATCTCGTTCGTTCCCCTCGTCACCGGCCCCCGACGGCGCGTCCTTCCATAGCCGCGCTTTGCGGCGCTGTTGATTCATCACGGATACCATGTCGGTAGAAAATTTAAATGTTCAAGTAGTTTGAATATATAGTTTGTGACGAAGCGTTTTAAGAATTTAGGGTAGAGGGGTACGAGTAGGAGGACTCGGTGTCGGTCAGATGGTGTGCACCAACGACGCTGGTGGTCGGTTAGCAGGCGTGAAGAACGACAGAGTGCAAGGAAAGGACCAGCAAGTACGAGCAGGGTTAGGCATGTTTTGATCGTTTTTTTCCCACCATCCCACCGTAACGCTCAAGAGAGGGGTAACGGGGAGCAGTGAAGGAGAAGGGTGTGGCTACTTGTACCGTTTTTCCTTGGTACAGGGCCAAAACGTAAAGAAGCGGGTTAGCCCGAGGTTTTTCTTTTTGTCTGGGAGCATAGTATCCCAGTGTTCCCTCGTTATGTCTTCGCAGGTATTTTACTGCGTAAAATTAATACCAAAATTTTTGAGCCAAATTTAACAAATGGTAGGAAACTGGGAAATGTGGAATCCCGGATGATATTGTTTTTTTCATTTACGAATTTTGTTCTTCGTGTTGTATACCTGGCACCTGGTGTGCAATTTTGCGGATGATCACAGGCTGTCCCTATCTTTCGTTTTGAGTCGTGTCCCCCAAGTCCCTTTAGGCCTGTGGGTTCGGTCAGGGGGGAGGCTGTCGTCGTCCGGAGACATTCTCGTTCCATCGCCAGGTTTCCTGGTGGATATGGATCAGTGTACGATATTAAACGCAAGCGCGAGAGCGTGAGTTAGCAAAATTCGATGAAAATCGACGAGCGTTGGGAATGCTGAACCCTCTGCGCGATA
>JAYJMJ010000001.1:5690105-5700405 GCA_036873875.1 Laminaria ephemera
TGGTGGAAATCGAGTATAGAAGGGCCTACTCCTGGGTAGCTTGTATTGCGCAATACTTTTAGTCTACTTTCCTCACACGGGGGACGAAAACAGTGATCCCAAAGGTCGATACCGCCCCGCACGGTGTGGAAAATCCATCCTCATTGGCTGATCGCTGATTGGTCCGGGCTCATAGAGCCAGCGCGCGGGGAGAGTTGCCCCTCGGTGCAATGTCAAGGTTCCGCCGCACCCGAGGAGAACAGGGTCCCATTCCCGGATCATAAATCCCTCCATACATCTACAACTCCAACATCCCGGGACGAAAACGGTGATCCCCCGGGCCGATACCGCCGTCACGATGTGGAAACCACACCCCCATCGGCTGATCGCTGATTTTCTTGGGCTCATAGAGCCAGCGCGCTGGGAGAGTTGCCCCTCGCAGCAGCGTCGAACTCCCACCGAACCCGGGGAGGATAATGTCCCATCCCCGGATCAGAAATCCTTCCATACATCTAGAACTCCAATAAACCGGAGACGAAAACGGTGATCTCCCGGGTCGATATCGCCCCGCACAGTGTGTAAGCCCCACCCCCATCGGCTGATCGCTGATTGGCTGGGGCTCAGAGAGCCAGCGCGCGGCGAAAGTTGCCCCTCGGTGCAATATCGAGATCCCGCCGCACCCGGGGAGGATAGGGTCCCATTCCTGGATCAGAAATATTTCTATTCATTTACATTAATTTCAACAACCCGAAGACGAAAGCAGTGATCCACTGGGTCGATACCGCCCCGCACGGTGTGGAAACCCCACCCCCATCGGTTGACTGCTGATTGGCTGGGGCTCATGGGGCAAGCGTGCTGTGAGAGTTTCCCCTCGGGAAAACGTCGAGGTCCCGCCGCACCCGAGGAGGATAATTCGCAATCCCCAGATCAGAAATCCCTCCATACATAAACAACTCCATCAACATGGGGACGAAAACGGTGATCCCCCGGGTCGATACTACCCCGCACGATGTGGAAACCCCATCCCCATCGGCTGATCGCTGATTGTCTGGGGTTCATAGAGCCAGCGCGCGGGGAGAGTTGCCCCTCGGGCCAACGTCGAGGTCCCGCCGAACCCGGGGAGGATAAGGTACCATCCCCGGATCAGAAATCCCTCCATAAATCTTCAACTCCATCAGCCTGGGGACGAAAACGGTGATCTCCCGGGTCGATACTGCCCCGCACGGTGTGGAATCCCCACCCCTATCTGTTAATCGCTAATTGGCTGGGACTCAAAGCGCCCGCGCGCGGGGAGAGTTGCCCCTCGGGGCAGCGTCGCAGTCCCGGCGCACGCAGGGAGGATAATTTCCCATCCTCAGATCAGAAATCCTTCCATACATCTAGAACTCCAATAACCCGGGGACGAAAACGGTGATCCCCCGGGTCGATATCGCCTCGCACGGTGTGGAAACCCCACCCCCATTGGCTGATCGCTGATTGGCTGGGGTTCATGGAGCCAGCGCGCGGAGAGAGTTGCCCCTCGGTGCAATATCGAGATCCCGCCGCACCCGGGGAGGATAGGGTCCCATTCCCGGATCAGAAATATTTCCATTCATACACAATAATTCCAACAACTCGGAGACGAAAGCGGCGATCCACTGGGTCGATACCGCCCCGCACGGTGTGGAAACTCCACCCCCATCGGCTGATTGCTGATTGTCTGGGGCTCATGGGGCCAGCGTGCGGTGAGAGTTGCCCCTCGGGACAACATCGAGGTTCCGCCGGACACGCGCAGGATAAGATCCCATCCCCGGATCAGAAATCCCTCCATACATCTACAACTCCAACAACCCGGGGACGAAAACGGTGATCCCCCGGGTCGATACCGCCCCGCACGGTGTGAAAACCTCACCCCCATCGGCTGATCGCCGATTGGCCGAAGATCATAGAGCCAGCGCGCTGCGAGAGTTGCCCCTCGGGACAACGGCGAGGTCCCGCCGCACCCGGGGGGGAAAAGGTCCCATCTCCAGATCAGAAATCCCTCCAATCATCTACAACTCCAACAACCCGGGGACAAGAACGGTGATCCCCCGGTTCGATACTACCTCGCACGGTGTGGAAACCCCACCCCCATCGGCTGGTATCTGATCGGCTGGCGCTCATGGAGCCGGCGCACGGGCAGAGTTTCCCCTCGGGACAACGTCGAGGTCCCGCCGCACCCGAGGAGGTTAATTTCCAATCCCTAGATCAGCAATCCCTCCATACATTAACAACTCCATCAACATGGGGACGAAAACGGTGATCCCCCGGGTCGATACTGCCCCGCACGGTGTGGAAACCCCACCCTCATCGGCTGATTGGTGTTGGTGATTGGCCGGCGTGCGTTAGACCTGCGCACTGTGAACTGTGGAATATTCCTAGCTCGCGACTAATAAGTAGCGGTAAGGAGTGGTTTATACTTTATACTGCTGTAGTAGTAGGTAGAGTGGTAGTAGTAGCAGTACGAGTGTTTCCCCGTGGCGGAGTACTATTATACACGTGTACTACTGCTGCTGTGCATTTCATGCCATGTACATAAATGGTAGCAGGTACCAAGTACGAATCAGTGACTACGGACGGAAATTTAACGACCGTTTGGACTTTGCATTTATACCCCAATGATCGGTACATTTTCGTTTAGAGTGGTACATCACAGCACACTTACGAGTACTACTACGCCCTACCCTACCACTAGGGGCAACGCAGATCTAGCGTCACTGGCGGGGCCGTGGCCGTACCGCTAGTAGATAATATTTGTAATTTGCTGAACACACCATCCGTCGTGGTTCCTTTGACGGTGGGAGGTGGGGGCATGAACGTCTTTCAGCAGGAGGGGGAGCCTGCTTTCGAGGGGGTAGGGAACGCTCCTCGTGAGGAAAGAGCTGAGAGAGCAACGGACGCTTCTCTCGAATACATTGGGTTATTCTGCTCGTGTACCTGGTATACGAATACGCCTGGGCCTGGGTGTAAAAAATGTGTGTATCTGAAAAGGCTCAGTCAGGCGTTTCATGGATCTTCCCACCATGCGGCGTCGTCAAATCGGGGATTAATAATTTTGACTCTTGGGATGACTGATGCGATGCGGTGCGGCGCAGAAGGCTGCATCGCTCCATCGCTTCTGGAGGAAAGCAATCGCCTGCCGACAAGGCTCGCTGGACCGGAAACGATAGGTGGCAAGAGGGTCAGCCTTATTCTCTCGTTGCGTCCTTGCTTGGAGCCCAGCGAAGGGAATATCTTTTGAGTCGACCGTTGCACCAATCTACTCCTCAGTACGTACGTAGACACCATCAGCAGCAGCTACTACTCTTAGGCTTCATCTCTGCGACCAAGTGGGGCAACAACAAGGGCATCAGCAGGAGCAGCAATACCACCAACAGGACGAAGATGGGCCCGTTAACTTCGGCCGTGTTCCTCGCTTTATGCCCGGCCGCGGGCAATGCGTTCCTCGCTAGGGCGCCTCAACTCACCCCGGGTTCAGCGGTTAGCAAGCAAGCTTCCGCAAACGCAGTAGGCGCGCCTCTGGGCGGGTTTTTTAACTCCAGGCAGCTGGGCATCGGTGGTGCGCCTTCGCGAATCGACAGCAACGATGCTGCGGGAATCGAGAAGCGTCGGTCCCGGTTGTCTCCTCTCTATGCTCTCAAAGGGGTCGAGGTGAGAGCCTACAGCCAAGTACATTGTGACCAAACCAAACCGTACACCAGGCACCAGGTACAAAAATACCAGGTATAGCCCCTTTCTACTTCGAAACGTATGCGGTCCAATTCCAAGTAGTTTGTCCCCAAAGCGTGGAGGCAAATGGCACGTACGTACATATAAGATATAGATATTTTACGTTGCCGCCACTACCGTATTTCTTTGGTGGTTTGCTGTACGTATACCCTTGCTGTACGAATACCCATGGTATACGTACTGTTGTATACCACAGGCATAGTACATACAGACGAAAATGTGCCCTTGAATAGCCAGCACGAATGAGCGTCCTCATCCAGCATCATTCGCGCTGCCGGAATCGGGGACGAGTATGGTGTTTGCGGTTGAATCGAGTGTCTGTGTTGATGTCTGAAATCCAAAGGCGCTCCGTGTGCGGGGATGGATCTCCCAGGTACGCTATCGTGTAGTACTATCTCGATAGCGAGCTTATTGTGATACTGGAGGCTTTCTCTCCATACAGCAGCGCAGCAGCCAGTAGCTTTGGGCAAGACAATAAGTTATTCCCCATCTAGCCAGATCTAGCACATGTTTCCTTGGTGGGTTGGATCTGTACTACACAGATGATACACAACATACATATATATCATATCCATAGATATGTAATCTAAATGATCTAGATCGGGATCTGTCCGATACGTGACATTATCGTCTCGGCTGACGGTACTCTTCGCCCCTTGGTCATTCTCTGCTGCTGTATCGTCGTGCTGCTGTTGTGCGCCTGCTTTCAGCACCAAGCCTGCATTCATGGAAGCCGGCAACGCCACCGTGCCGATCCTCGGAGGGGGGGACGGCGTGGAGAAGGAGGAAGATGATGACAGCATGGACGGTGAGAGACTTGCTCATCCACTTGACACACGCATAAGAGACATAACTGTAATATAGCACGTTGGGACAGAGCCCCGCCGTCGGAGACAGATCGATCGCTGCCCCGACAAAAGGTGGTGCTGTGTGCTATGTTAGCAGCAGCGCCAGCAATCAATCTGGTATACCCCCGCAAGACCCATATTTCCATCTACCTAGGATGTCCCCTGGTGACCATAGGCTCCAGCCGGCTTTTTACTGCTTGCCCGAGGGCGCACGCGGATCTGAACCTCTGAGACCACACTATCCGCTTTCCTCTCTGGAAGTTTTTCCTTTCGTTTTTTTTTCTCTTGCTGCCTCTACGCATATACTTCGTATGTCGTCTACTACTACTATTGAACTCTTGGATTATTGGTTGTCTTTCAAGGTTTTTGTTCTTAATAGATTGTACGCGGGGTGGTAGAGATCGCGCACTGTTTCCTAAGAGTTTTTGTCGTTATGGATAGGCTTGCTGAGCCGTGGACTTGTCCGCCGCCGCAGCAGCAGTAGCAGAGGCAACTCTGAACGAAAAGCTGCGAAATGTGGCCAATACAAATGTATACTTCGTAGAAGTCCAAAGTCCAATGATTTGCTCGTTTTTCTTGAACTACGAAGAATCTGAAAACCATAGTTTAAGTTATTGATGGGGCTGCAGGACGTGGCGTTGGAGCATGTGTAACGGGAGCAGGTCGGGCAATGTGTGTTCGCAGAACAAGTCATTACAAAAACATGATGACGTGCTTGTGAGCATTTCAAGTACGTAGCATAACGCCAACACCAAGAATGCAGCCCGAGTTTCGAACAGGAACCAGAATGGAGGCAAAACGGCAAATAAAAAAGATAGTATAGCCGTCGCTGGGAACTCGCGCAGAAGGATATTTGTAACTGTCGTCAACTTGTGTGCGCTGGTAGAATGGACGGTGCTGTGCTCATAATGACCACCTGCTGCACTGTTTGTGATGATGCGGTGATGACGAGACATACGTATGCTTTCCTTGGTACAACCCAAAACACCTGGCACATCCCAAGCCAACCCAACACAACAGCAGCACCACCACTACCACACCACCACTACCGCACCGCCACCACCACGATGACCACCAGCCGTCTGCTTGGACGTGGGCAATCCTGAGGAGTGTGGCAGCAAGCAGGAAAGAGACTGCAGCTGGCTGCCTGCTGTTGTACTGCCCGGTGCTGTGCTGGTGACCCGTGCAGCACTGTCTGTGATGATGCGCTAATGACGGGACATACGTGTGCTTTCCCTGGTACAAGTCAAAACACCTGGCACAACCCAAGACAATCCAACAGCAGCACCACCACCATCGCCACCACCACCACCACCACCAGCGGCGGCGGCGTCTGCTTGGACGTAGGCAATCCTGCGGGGTGTGGCAGCAGGCAGCAGAGATGCTGCAGCTAGCCGCCTGCTGCTGTGCTGCCCGGTGCCCGGTGTTGTGCTGATGACCCCTGCTGCACTGTCTGATATGATGCGCTGATGATGTTTCCCGCACTATTTGGTTGTTGCTCCGCTGTGCCGCTGTGGTTTTTGGGGTTGTTACTCCGCGGTGATTTGAATGTTTTTACCGATCCTGCTTGGTTTTCGACAGAAAGTCTATATAAAAGGCCGGCTTCAGCCATCTCAAAAGTGGTCGCTATTTTTGCGAGGCGCGTGAAAATTAGGAACTCGCATTCGCTCTTAATCCGTATCGTAAGTTATTCATAGGAAGGTACTCTGCGACACGACGGCACGTCCAATTAATTTCTTCGTCGCCGTATCGGGGTCTAGTCATCAAATTTGCTTCACTCGGTCGTCCTCGCTTCTTCTGTTGAGTTTCCAGTTTGTGCGCTTTCTCAGTCGTGGGCTTATCCGCTGATGATGCAGAAGCAATATGCTCTGACGAAAGGCGGGCAATAAACGGCAGTTCTTCTGGCTCTAGAAGTCATCGCCCACCGATACTCGTATGAATCGCAAAATGTTTCCGAGCCGTGGGATACAGGAGCAGTACGCCTGGGCGAAAAGTGGGCAATACACAGCAGTTCTTCTGTCCCTATAGATCATCGCCCCCCGATACTCGCATAATACGCTGAGAGTCGAGTGCTTGCTCCCCTCTGCTGGGCTCCCAGTTTGTGCGCTTTCTGAATCGCGGGCTTATCCGTTGATGGTGCAGGAGCAAATCGCTTGGGCAATACACAGCAACAGTTATTTTGTCCCTAGAGAGTATCGCCCACCGATACTCGTGATTTTTTTTCTGAGCTGTGGGCTCATCCATTAATGATACAAGCGCACGCTGTTGATGATACAGGAACAGTACACCTGGGTGAATGCACAGCAGTTCTTCTGTCCCTAGAAGACAGCAGTTCTTCTGTCCCTAGAGGTCATCGCCCACCGATAGCTGAGAGTAAAGTCTGGAGGTCGTCTCGTCGTCAAATATTTGCGACGAGGGACTCGTCTCATCAGGTGTTCTGTGACAGAGGTCGAGCTGAGAGTAGATGGCAGCCTCTATTTGAGAGCAGAGTAGAGCCGATGATATGACATCGAGGATGCGATGCAATCGTGCGCGGGCGGAGTCTACGTCGTCTAAGAAATATACTGGATTTTGCTTTTTTTAAATGCTACGCTTTTTACCGAATTGCTTCAAATTTACGAGGAAATAGAATGGATATTACATATTACGGCTTCCAAAAACTGAGCTTTACGTTGACTAACATATAGACTGGATTTTGCTACACGGTATACATACATACCAGGTAGGAATTACTGTAGGAAATGCTTCGCTGTTTTCAAGTAGATAAGGCGGTTTAATTTAAGCTCCAGAAATTAAGTTCCCAAAAGGGAATACAAAAGATTGAACTCGTATATAGGAATTTCGCGTATGTGCTTTGGAATGCAAGGTAGATATACCCCGAGACAAAAAACACACACAACGACACTCATATTTTGAGGGAAACACTACTTAGAATTAGCGTGGGGTATATTTTCCAGGAGCAGAAGTGGCAATACTGCCAGATTAAAACCCTAAATTCCACAAGGGAAATGCATTTTACGTACACCTACAATAGTCGTAGTAGTTCGCCACAGTAAGATTCAAAGATGCATGCGTGCAGACTGAAGTTTAGAGGTTGATTTCGGGGTAAGTGCCGTGATATAATGCAAAGCGTTTGACAATATTGGGGTATACTCTGTTGGTACACCTTGGCGGGTGGCAACACGGGCTTGTGCTATTAGTGGGTATGTTGCTTGGCTGGTGTTTGGAAAGTGCTCGAGAGATTCCATGTTGAGCTATGTGAAAGGATGGTACGTGTCGAGGCTCTGTTTCAAAGAGCTGCAGAGGTGGCACTGAAGTGTCTGTGAAGATCACTTGTGTGATGGAGAATAAGCATGTTGTTTGGAAAGGCGCTTGCGGCCAAAAGTGGAAACGACCAAGGAAAGAAAAGTACTGGGAGAAGACGAAGCGTGTGATCGAGGTAGGGCTGGCCGTCACCTCATCATCGCGGGACAATGCCCATGATACGGGCAGATGAACTCTACTGTCCGTTCTACAGTAATGTTCCCTGCTGCGTTCCTTGCAACGTTCCCCGATATTTATGGTGTAAGCTAGTGTAATACAATCAACTCCCGACAGAGGTAAGTTGAATACGGTATAGCGGCGAGAGGGAACAAACTCGAGTCTCGCCGCATGTTGTATTTCTTACTCATGCGTAGTGACTGCAAATCAACTAGATGCATTTGTTCAAAGTCCATATTCCAATACCCCCCCTTGATGAGAAGTCCGTAACTAGGAACTTGATACTAGGAGAAAATAAAACACATATTGAACAACATATTCAGACCTGTGTATGAACAGCGGCAACAAGGATGTAGTCATGTCACTCAGAGAAATCAAAATACGAGTGGAACAACGTTCAGGCCTGAGTATGGACAGCGGTAATATGGATGTAATCATGCCACAAAATACAGAGAATCAAAATACGAGTGGAACAACGTTCAGGCCTGCGTATGGACAGCGGCAATATGGATGTAATCATGCCACAAAATACTCGTGGTTTAATTGCCAGCGAGAAATACCGTAGAAAAGAAGCGCAAATTCGTCTGCTGGGTGTTTATCACGCCCCCTGAATTGATACCTAGAGCTACATGAACCCAAAAAAATAGAAAACTGTGAACGCTCGTCCAGTACACCGAAAATGCGTACTATTCAGGTTGGTGTATGTACGTACGTGCTCGAAAGAAGTCTACGAATACAGATAGTACCCCGCTAGACTATGGTGGGTTTAGTCATACAACAAAAGCTGCTCGTGGTGCTATTTCGTTGACCAGCGAGTTATATCCTAGAAAAGAAAGCGCAAGAAAGTATTTGCTGTACGTATACTGCGCCCCCTCAATTGATTCCTAGAACAAATATGAAATCGATTAAAATCGAATAGAAACTGTGGATGTATATATTGTGGTTCCATCATTGCTGTGGTTGATTGGTGGTTGATTGAAGCTGCACACGCACTCTCTCCCACTCCTCTTGATCTCCACTTCTTGATCACCAACAATCACCGGTCTCATCAAACCAACAATGATTAATACATTTCCACGGGACACCAGCCACTTCGTTCGTTTCTTTGGAGTATATTGATCTCCATCGTGAGATCAATTTCATATCAGCGAGTCGCGCCGGAGCTATACACAAGTGTATGTCATCTGATATATATATGATGAGTGCAGCTTGATATTTTGTTCTCGTTTACACCGTGTGACTTGCTCGTGAGATTACACCAAATAAATAGTTGTTCTGCTCATCGGTATACGTTTGTCGACGATACACTACTGTCGAGAACACACACCACGTACAGACAAGTACACGGTAAGATCAACACCTACACAACAAGGGAACTACGTCTCGACTAGCGCCGGGTTCTACCGTTCTACCTCACACTACTGCCAGCTGTTTCTAACATGATACGTACTTGAAAATAAAGGTCGGAATATACAAACCCAAATAATAACCTAAACAATACGCAGACGTGAATCCTGTCCAGCAAAATGTGGACCACGTTTTGTGAGAGCTTGTACGATGCATACCCATACTGCGAAGAATGTGACTGCAAAGCCAAATATATACTCGAAAACATATGTAGACCCATATGCGAGTAGATGAAGATGGCTGTGAAGCTGTAAAGATGACGTTGATGATGATGATAATGATGGTCGGCTCGGCTCAACGTGCTGTCATGATGCCCTGATGTCCCGTATTCGCTCGTGCTCCATACCAGGTACCAGGTACCAGATACCAGGTATGCATGATACGTAGATGGTTCTCCGAATCTACTGGTCCAATAAGGCGGTGCAACAATGTTTTCTGGGAAAATTGTATCCCCACAAATTTCGAAGCAACCAAATAGTTGTTAAACTCCCTTTCTGGGCGGGATGCTGGAAGCTATTGTCGACGCTGATTGGACACAAAACTCAGGGCGAGCATCGGTCAAGCACCCGAGCCTGAGATTTTCACCTCCCTGGTGACGTGAGTAAGAAAATAAAATAGATGTATCACCCACGTTGGGAAAGAGTCCCGCAGAAGAACAGTTGACCCAGCAGAGAGAGTGAGCTCCGTCCCACGCTGTTCTACAGCAACATCAACAACCCGTTACACGCCTTATACAATAATCCACATATAGACCTATATAACATAATGTTTATTCGTTCCGATACACCGCTGCCCTGGAAAAAAGAAATCCTGCCCTCTCGGCCGTCCGACTCGTCGTC
>JAYJMJ010000001.1:5700505-5711705 GCA_036873875.1 Laminaria ephemera
TGTTGGGTTTCTAACGGCCCCTTGGCATCGTAAACTGCACTTCGGTGGTAGGTTCCATGCGGGCCTTAGCTTTTACATATGTTACTGTTAATATGTGTATATTGCGTGTGTACATTGCGGGCCTGAGCTTCGCCGGCGGCCCTTACTAGGCCGCCGGCGAAGCCCCCTTGTACATGTATACATTAAGAGACCCAGAGATGTATCCAGGGTGTTGGAAACCTCGGGGATGGATACAACACAGGATGAGCCCTGATGAGCCCTGGCGACAAAGCGAGACAAAAGTGTGAAAAAGCGGGTTCAATACATTGTTGAAAAGCTCACGATGCCCACAGCTGGTCCAAACTGTGGTGGAGATGTGGGTGGCCATCTGCTTGATGAAGGCTTCAGTGAGGGTGTCGCTGAGATGGCCTTCTGGTGGCTGGTAATCGGTGACGAGTTCCTGTTTGGTCCTGTGGTTCAAGAGTTATAAGCAACTGGCAAGTTACTTGCTGTTCGCCGGAGGAATAGCTAGCTGGGGTGCCTCCTGGTGTGTAATGTGGTTGTCCAGAATGCTGCCCGGAGGTTCGTGGATATTGCCCAGCTCGATTTGCTAAAGGCAAGCCCCTGCCGTAGTTTCAGTCTCTGTTGTGTAAGTCGTTGCTCCAGCTGTCGCAGGTATTATTGCTGTTGTTGGTGTTGCCGTGAAGTTTTAGTCTTGCTGTGGTAGAAGTTGTTGTTCTAGCTGGCGCAGGTACTGCCTTTGGCGTGTCGCCCAGTTCTAGGCACGACGGCGACGGCCATGTTGAACCCTTTTGCCGCTGCTGTACCTCTCGAATGTGGGTGGCTTGGAGAAGCTGATTGCCGGTTTCCGTGGATGGATGGAGGCTCAGCTTATCAATTGTCATGGAGAAGTGGATGGGCTTGGTGGTGTTGTAGTTTGACGGCGCCGCGATGAACGAGATGCCGGTACCTTCTGGAGGCGGTGATACTGCGGTGGTAGTTATACGAGTGGTATATGTCATTAAGCGCAAAGTAGCTGTGGCAGTCACAGCAGTAGTAGGAGTAGCCGATGGGGCAGACGCAGCTGGGCGGTATGCACCCATCGCCATTGATGACATGTGGTCGATGGTGGTGCTCGCTTGAGCATTGTTGTTGAAGTTGTGTTGGCCGTTTTGTTGGTCGAGGCGGAAGTGACAGCTATTTTTGCCGTGTTTAAGCTCCCGCCGTTGAACCATGCACGCATTGTTGTCGTGTTGATTCGCTCGGTGCAGGCTGCACCGAGAGTGCTTATGCGCAAGGAAACGTGATTTCCCCATCGATCTCACCCGTGAAACGCAATATTGAACCCGATAACCTGGTTGTTTATAGAGTAAACATATCACTGCTACTGCTATACACACGTGTCAACGCCCCTTCGCTATGAGCGAAGGGTCGTTACGCATGATATTTTAAGAGTATTTCTTCTGAGTCTGGTTACGTGTTTCGCGCTTGAAAACGCGAAAGCAGTTCCTGGAAGTGGATGATCCGTTCCTTCGAGCCTGAATACGTGCTTGGTGCGTGTAAGCTGAAAGCAGTTGCTGGAAGTTAATGTCAAGTATAGGCTGGATGTGATTCCCCCGTTGCTAGGCTGAGTAGCCGCTGTATCAACGACTTGACTGCGTGTTACAGCCCGTGTAGGTTTGCTCGTCGCATTGTAAAAATTGCTCGAGGACAAAACCTTGTACGTACGTTGTGCTTGGTAACTTGAAGAAACGGTTTTATTGACGACTTCGCGCGTACGATAGCGTGAAACCGGACTCCTTACCTGCTACACGCGTGATAGCGCGAGCAGCCTCCTTTGCTTCCTTGGTGCGTAAGGTGTGAAAGGAGTCTCCTCTGTTGAATGTTCGTGATGAATTTGACGTCGATATGATGCCGCTGTGTCGAAGCTGATCTTGATTTTTGAAGGAAATTCCTTGGCATTTTGGGAAAGTGGAGACCTTGACTCGAACTTCACGGAAACGCATGACGAACACAGCGGGACGTCGTTGCTTAGTGCCAGTCGATGTGTATCCCGGACAACGCCCATGCTGCGGGCAGATGTACTCCGCGGACTGTTGTACTGGCCGACAGTCCGTCCTACAGTAACGTTCCCTGCAGCGTTCCCTGTAACGTTCCTCGATACTTATGGTGGCAAGCTAGTTACCGTGTAATACGATCAACTCCCGATAGAGTTGAATGCAGTACAGCTGCAAGAAGGAACAAACTCGAGTCTCGCCGCATGTTGTATTTCTTCTCCGCATCTAGAATATGATACCCAGTGTACTCATGCGTAGTGACTGCACATCAACAAGATACGTGTGGACTTCAAAGTCCATATTCCTATACAATGGCTTTTGCGGACCATTCACAGGATAAAAGCGAAGGAGGAAAGAAAAATCAAAGGAGAATTGAGGATGTGCGTACAACCTGCCTCAGCTAACTCGGCAAAATTCGCGCTATACGGTTAGATGTACCTACGGGTCATTGAACTGACCGACCCACAGTAACGTTCCTTGTTGCTTGTCTCCATGCTACTGGGCATCGACTAGATAGTAGGCTGCTGTACTTCAGTCGCTACTCAACATCAACCACAAGACGATAGGCTGCTGCTCCTTATCAGGACATGCATCCATGTCACCTTTGCCTTGCGTACCATGCATGATGCTAGCGATGAGCTAGCGTGTATACTGCGACCGCACGTCTACTACTAGTCCTCACAGTCCATGGCAGTGCGTCCAGCTTGTGTATACAGTTTCTAGCACCAGCTGAATAGGCCATTTCATTCACGTTTGTTTCATGATCGAGTCTACCTCCAAACCGGCACTTCCATACATACTCATACAGTACGTGTGTTGATTGTTCACTCCCCTACGTGTTGCACGCGCCGCTGTCCGTAGCTAATAAAGGCGATTCGAGTGACACGGAAGTCGCCACCACCGCCGACCTCGTCACCGACGCTGAGATCGACAGCCTGAACCAGCAGCAGCCGTCTCCCGAAGGCTCTTTGGACGAAGACAAGGGCGGGAGCCTGAACAAAATGACCGATGACACTGCTGTCGACGAGGAGTTTCCCTTCGAGCTCTCTGCCGACGCTAGGGTCGACGAGACGAGCCTCGGGAAGCTCGACCCCGTGGTGTCGGACAATGAGGTTGACGACGTCGTCGGGTCCGTGGTAGATGATAGCGGAGACTACGCCTTAGGCGAAGACTGGTTGATCAACCTCGCAGAGGACGGGGCAGTCGATAATATCGTCCGCGGACGAATCGGCTACATCATTGTCGAATACACTGTGGACGGTGATATGACGCCCATGTTAAACGATGCCCTCTCCGAGCCAGCGACATCCGAGGACGTGACTTTTGACAACCCCTCGAACGACCTAATTCGGTCGATTCTGAACGAAGCATTCGCTGGGGGGACGGCTTCCGACGCCGTGGTACTCAACAATGACGTGTACCACCTTGTTGGGACCGTGCTGGTTGAAGCCTTAGCTAGGGGGGGGGCATACGAGGCCCTGGTGCTCGACGATGACATGGACGACTTGATGTGGTCCAAGCTGTACCATGACCTCTACGGGCGGGCGGCATCCGCTCCAGGGAATGTCACAGAATTCTTGGACGGTCTGATGGTGTCCGTGCTACACAACGCCTTTTTCGGGCCCACTGCATCAAAGGCCGTGTCTCCGTAGGCCAACAACGGCGCAGTAAGCGGCCTGGTAGTAGAGGACTATATTCAGAAGGTCTCTGGGCTTTACGACAAGTTCAAAGAGGCGCGCTTTCCAACAATCGACAACACCGCTACGGACGAGGAGTTCCCGCTCGAGGGCACCACCGACGCGGTTAATGGAAGCGATCACGGCACAGCGTTTGACGAGGAGCTTCTGTGCATCGTCACCGACGAACGTGTAGACAGCGGGATCAGGCTCGGGGCGTTCGCACCCGTGATTCCCGTTTATACGGTTGACATCGAGACGCAGCCTACGACGCACGACACCCTGTCCGACAAGGCGGCCTCAGAGACAGTGATTTCCGACAACGCCGTACGCGATTTGGTTCTGTCCTTAGCGAAAGACTCCATCAACGGCGGGGCCTCCTCTGACCTGAAGCTTGACGATGGCGTGGGAAACCTGATGTGGGCGAAACTACATCATGCTACCTCCGTCACCAGGCGGGCGCCATCTGGGGCCAGAGGTCTTGGAGATTCGTTGGACTTCACGTTGACGAACTTGTTGCACAAGGCCTTTTTTGGGTCGGTGGCATCGCAGGTCATCGCGTCATTAACCAAGTACACCGACGATCGCGAGCTGGTGGTGGAGGACTACATCCAGGCGGTGTCAAAGGTGTACGATAAGTTCAAAGAGGTGCGCTATCGAACAACGACGGACCGAGCCGACACGATTTCATACCAGACTCACACCACATTCATGCCATTGTTATTCAAGAATTGTATGATATGTACGAGTACTATTAATACTGTAGATATATCACAGGGAAGGAAAGGAAAAAACTGTTACCACATTTGGGTTGAAAGTAACAACGTAATAAAACTTGGGATCAATTGCGTTTAGTACGACCAAGGAAATTCATTCTAATCGTGAAAAATGCGTTTCTTTCAAACTTCGCGCTTCTCCCTCCCTGCGTTTCTCCAACCGTGCTTTTGGTTGTCTCGGGGTGGCCACAACTTGCGGGTTTACACCAACGACGACCAACAGGCAAGGGGCCGCAACCCCAGCCCGGACAACGAGGCGCCCGTTGTTCGGAAGGCCAAGAAGGGGGGTTGGGCGTGTCTGAGGAAGCTTTGGGGGAGGGGTCGACGGAAGAGAGGATAAACACAACCTGGTGACAATCGCTATCCAATCAAACTGTAGCAGTGTCGGTGTTGCCATTGGCGGTTATCGAGGCTTTTGCGTCTACACAAATGTTTTATTTCTTGATGTTGGGTCCCCACGTTTAGTTTCCATCTCCGCTCGACTAAGGTTTTTGTGCTTGGCGAAATTGTGGACATGCCGTACTCCCGGGTCACAGCCCCTCTCTCCCCGTACACGCCGTACAATCCTTTTCATGTCTGTTTGGCACATGGAGTTGTATGTTCGTGTTGCGGCCCAACAAGGACTGTAGGTCTAACGGAAATAGGTGCAGGCGGGCATCTAAGATTCAATTTTAAGCTAATAGGAGGCCGGTCGTTTTGGGCGCGTCAAGGCCTCTGCTGACCTTAACCCCTTAAAGACTTCAAAAGGAAATGATGTCGAAACAAACTGACGACGACTAGATCATTGGCCACACACAGCAATTCAAGCTGCTGGGGTAGGAGGTGTGCTCGAACTGCAATACAGGGAGCTGTAAGACACGCGTGCAGCATCTCGACAGTCGTACTACCGCACGCTCATTCTAAAAGTTTGATAAGGTGCTCGTCGTTTGTTTGGCCGCTCTACATGGGTTCCGAAGTGTTTAGGTGTATCCACCTCGTGTGATACCTTTCCGGGACTTGTCCAGTGGACTCCACAGGTGCCACACCTTGCGTTTGTCCACTCTGGGCGGGTCGAAGAAAGTCGACCAAGTGGTGTTCAGCAGTTCATGAAACCATCTTACTCAGCGCTCCCGGATAAGGTTATCTGCTCACAATAATCTATACATTTCTCGTTCTTGGTGTACTGCGAAAACTTTCAAGATATCGCAGTATCACGATTGGTGACAAATATCACGATTCGCGAATATGTCACTTTTGTTCCGTCACGATTCGTGTAACATATTTTTGTTCGGAATGACCCCTTTGGTAAGGGTCATCTTCTCTTCCACATCCGCCCCTTGGAGATATGTTCGTAGAACTCAAACTGATCGCCTTCTCGAAGTCGCCCTTCGAGTTGACTGACGTACTATCCCAACGACTTTCGTATTCATCACAGCTGCCGCCCTCCCGCGTTTGAGCTGGTTTAGCAGCCATGCACATAGTCGGTTGCTCGCGTCTTCCCTCTCCCCCCAGCTCGCACGCATCATATGCCACATTGTTTGCCCCGCTGGGCCCTTGTCTTCGCTTACCGGGATGCTCGTCGCGGTCGACAGGAAGGTCTCAGTTAGCGCTGCGGCCATGTCGTCGACACCTTGTTTTGTCTAATGCCGGTCCGTCACAAAACAACGGGCGTTGGTCGCGGACGTATGGCCGACACATTCCACGCTAAAGCCCACTAGGTAATACAGCAGTTACTGTATTGTCAACCGTTCGTCACGTCATGTTTTTCTAAAGTTGACGTTTGTTACACCCCTAAACTGCCGCCATTACTCGTAGATACATTTGATCTACAGTAAGTACACTGCGTACTACCGGAAAGAAGGGGCATGCAATATGGGATCATCAGAGATACATTTATCACGATACGTGCACAACGAGATTGCGGTCCGACTCGTGCCGTTCCTCGGGTGGGCGTCGCACCAGGACATGGCAAATGCGGCGTCTATCAGCTTACCGTGCCAGGATGGTTTTGTAGACCAGTCGGTACCAAGCCTTCTCGCGGTTTGCACTTTGGGACGTGTACGAAACTCCGTGAGCGAGCGTGGCGAAACCCGTACAGCAGTAGTAGTAGTTGGTACCTGGTACCTACCAATTAGGACGTAAATATAAGGAACTTTTTGGTGTTCACATTAATATCTGAACGGTTCCAACATTTACGTATACAGTAGTGGCACTGTAGGTATATACCACGAATTATAGAGCCCATAAGTTGCTGAGTAACACTTCCATCTACCTTGGCTCCTTTGACGGCAGCAGGTGAGGGCATGGTAATATTTCAACTGGGGGGGGGTGATCCTTCGAGGAGTTGATGAAAGCTGCTCATGAGGCAAGGGCTATAATTGCCTCACGAGCAGCGAACGCTTCTCTCGATTACGCAAGGTTCCTCTACTCGTATGATACGAGTAGACCTGTGAATCAAATATAAGAAACTGAAACGGCTCAGGCGTTTCATGGGATTTCCCATCTTGCGGCGTCGACAAATCGGGGGTGATAATTTTGGCTCTTGCGATAACCGATGCCGATGCGATGCGGTGCAGAAGGCTGTAACCCCCTCGCTTCTGCCGCAAGACAACCACCTCCTGACACAGATCGCTCGACCAGGAACGATCGGGGGCATTAGGGCCTGACTTTTCCTCGTGTTGCATCCTTGCTGGGAGTCCGGAACAAGAGGCGACGGAAAGATATCTGGACACCAGCCGTTGTACCAATCGCACAATAATATACTCAAGACAGCAGTAGTGCGCAGCTTACAGCAGCAGCAACAGCAGCGGAGCTACTCCCAGCCTCTACCTCAGCCATCTACAAGGGCAGCAGCCACAACAGCAACAACAGCTGGACAATCATGGGCACGCTGAGATCGGCCGTGTTCCTCGCTTTGTGCCCGGCCGTGGGCAATGCGTTCGTTGCCAGTGCGCCTCGGTTCACCTCGGGGCAGCAGGCTTCCGCAGGTTTAGGCGCGCCTATGGGGGTTGCAAGCAGCATGCAGCTGGAGGCCGGTGGTGCACTATCGAAGATCGGTGGCAACGATGCTGCGGAAGCCAAGAAGCGGCCCCCCCGGGTCCCTTTTGCACAGGGCCACGCCGGGTTGTGCGGCCCCCTGTACGTCTTCAAGGGAATAGAGGTGAGAGCCTATGTCCAGATGCACTGTGACCAAACCAAACCGCGTACATTATTTCAGGTATAAAAATAGCGTACGAGTCAGATTGTAAGCAAAACCCTTTTCCTAAGTATCCGAGTCTAATTCTAAGTGGTTTGTCCCCAAAGCGTGGGTGGCAAATTGTACGATGCATACGACGTAAAATAGATATTGCATTCCCGGCGTAGCAGGTATTTGATTATAATCCCCCGTAATCATACTGCTGTACTACTTCTTGCTGTACTGCTTTATACCCATGGTGCATGTACTGGGGTATGCTTCGAAGTATACAGCAGTTCGAATGAGAAAAAAGGCTAGCGCGAATGAGCGTCCTGCTTATCCGCCTTGCTTGGCATTTTGCCGGGATCGGGAAGGAGTAGTACCGATATGGTGTTCGCTGTTTATTCCAGCGATGGTGTTCGTCGAGTCTAAAAGCCAAAGGTGCTCCGTGTGCGGGGATCAGGGGTGGATCTAACGGGTTGACTACCATATACTGATTCCTAGTACGAGTAGGCAAAGGCGAAACGGATTGACCTTGAGCGATTATTCATCTTCCAGTATCCATTCATTAAGAAAATGGTTGTGCGTTGCAAGCATTATGCCAAACAGCTCGTTGCCACTTCATCACTATCTCTTTCTGACTACCACTCACTGCTGCCCATGATTCCTTTTTCGTTTTGCATACTGCAGCTGTCATGCTGTCATAGTCCATACCTACAGTATTAATAGTATTAATAGTGCAGGGTTGTGATCCCTCATTTTACTCATTAGTGCGGGTAGTGCGGTGCCTTGCCAGACGACAATACCCGTACTAAAGTGGAACGCCAAACCATCCCGGGATTTTACTCGCACTAAAGTGGGACCCCGAAATACGCGGGATAGTACGGTTCTCTATATGACGAGGTCGTGACAAGCGATTCCCACCGCACTAAACTGAAACCAAGCACTACAGGGTACAGCACTAGCGCGGGACCACGACTATATACATGATACGTGACTACTCTTCTCGTCTATCCTCTGCTGCCTATATCACCGTGTTGCTGCCGCTTATCGTCTTCTGCACCAAGCCGGACATCATCGAGGACGGCGATGCCACCGTCCCGATCATCGGAGGGGTTGGGAATGTGGATGGAAAGGCTTGGGGAGTGGCTTCAATGCCAAAGGACCGTGCCACGCAGATGACCGGGGAACTATCAGCCTCGTCCACCAATGTGCTTGGTGGGCAGGCGAGCGCCAATCAAGAGGCCGATGCGGGAGGGCACCATGATGGCAGCACGCACGGTGAGAGACTCCAGCTTGCTTCCACTTCCTTGCCGTACTTGACATGATATACACGTTGGCTTGCTTGCTGGCATTTCTACGTACATTGGCATACCTCGTCCCGGCTGTGTTTGTTCATGCTGCTCACCTACCCAAAATACTAGCTGTATACTGTAATACAGTGGTGGCCCCTCTATAGCGCCGGTATGGGCCAGCCGGAAATACCGCCACTACAGCGGCAACCGGCACTACTCCGCGCGTACTTCCACAATTAATTCTTGGTGCTTCCATCTGTTCTAAGCGATTTCACAGGTACTATAGCGGGCAACCGGCACTATAGAGGGACCACTATGTACTGCTGTGCGGTGATGATACCAGCACTTCAGAGTTGCAACTCTACTAAATGGTGCCTTGTTGAACAGCAAGATAACATGCGTTTGGGACTTCAGAGTGGACACGCGTCGAACAGAGGTGCCGATTACAGCGTGTGCCACACCAAGCAGCGCGGACTGCTCGGGTAGAGGATGTATCAGAAGAGCACCGGAAGTAGGTATTCAACACGCGCGCACCATGATGATACATGTACGGTTACTGCCTCTTCCTACAGACTGGTTCAGGAAAGAATTGACCAGAGAAGTCATCAACAGACTACGTGTGGTGTAATGCTCCAAACTGCTTATTCGAGGTATCGCAGTGATTCCTAGAAACAGCCTGAGACAAAGTCGACGCCGGATTTTTCATCGGGTACGCGTGGTGCGTGGTGGGCGTTAGCAAGCCTAACGTGCTTAAATCAATAAGTTCTTACAAAAACAATGAGGCTTTTGTGTGCGGGGCTGATCGGGGTGCATGTTTGTTTTGTTTCGCTATCCTCTTCCAAATGACCTCCATCGTCGCTGTAGGTCCCATATCATACGGGTAGTAGACTCTTTTCATTTTTCATTATGCGGTCTAAAACACTGCCTAAACCCACCTGATCCCCGTCATCTCCTTAGGTCCAACACCATACGTGCAGCAGCCCTATTCAATATGCGCTCTAAACACTACCTACAACCCCCCACCCGTCACCGGTCACCGGTAATAAGAATACATATATAAAAAGCTGGTGCGTTCCACAGCCGTCAGATTTTGCGTTCCATAGCCGTCAGATTTTGTCCCCCTCTAAGAAGTTTATAGTTTCCGTGCACAGCTTGATTGAAGACCGACGTCTTCGTATCACCCTGTTGACCGTGGTGCTAACTACCAGGTAGTACTAAGAGGAGTCGCCGACCTATAATCCTTCATGAGGACATAAACATCCCGTAACACGAGCGATCGGAGTATCACACAGCTTGCAAAGATGAGTTTCGACGATCGATCTCACATCTGTAGTGTATTATTTTTTTTTTTAAAAGAAACACGCAAGATGACACACCCCTTGGATCGATTTTATTTTGTCCGAAACCAAGGGGGCACCCCCAACGAAAACGGCGGCTGTGGGAACGCAAGATAACACACCCCTTGGGATGATTTTCAGAGCCGATTTTCTCCAAAACCAGGGGGTATCAAACACACCACGAAAATGGCGGCTTTGAAAAAGCTATACTGCAGTCAAGATAGTCGAGATCTTTCCATAGACGCTTCGCTCGACGTGTGCACTCTCCCCATTGTCGCGAAAATCAATTTTGAAATTCGTCTGTGGGGGGGGGGTGTTTTCTTTCGTGTTAATGTATATTGTACGGTATCTAATAGCCTAGACGCAAGGCTGAGTGGACAATGCTGTCTGCTGTATGTGCAAGCCGTCTACTGTAGTAATAGACCGGTCTAATGTATAAAAATAGGGTATTAATGTATCACCCCTTTCAGAACTGCATCCACGTTTTATGCGACAATTTACTTGGGATTAAGTGCGGGACAAATTTTGCTGTTGTGAAAACTACCGTACTTAAGCATGGTTAATTACTTCAGAAACAGCATATACCTGTGAGATACCAGGTATATAATGTATTGCTTGGTGCTGGTATATGTACTACCAGGTACGTTATCACGTCATCACGGACACGATCGAACAAAGTAGTCTTACACGTGAAATGTACCTCTAGCGGTGTGTTGATTGGTACACTTGTAAACAGCTTTTTTTTTGTTTGCCAGCCCATCTATTCTCTTTGCACTTTTAAAACTGGGAGAGTTATTGATAAATCGGAAAAAGGCTGTTTCCCGGAAATTTATTTGTTCCGGCCGACGACATACGTAACCCGGGCTTTTTTTTCTCCAGCTCCTCCGTTTTCTTAACTCAGATCCGGCGTCGCCTGGCGGGGGGGG
>JAYJMJ010000001.1:5736573-5754370 GCA_036873875.1 Laminaria ephemera
TGCCTTGCCTTGCCTTGCCTTGCCTTGCCTTGCCTTGCCTTGCCTTGCCTTGCCTTGCCTTGCCTTGCCTTGCCTGGTCTTGTCTTGTCTTGCCTTGCCTTGCCTTGCCTTGACTTGATATTAAGTTACTGCTGTGACGTGAGTGGTTTTCTAGATATGGAGGGGCGGTGTCGAATGGTCCCGCCCTCGGGTCGTCGCCCTTCGTCACTGCTGGCGTTGTGCCGGTGTGCGGTGGTTTGTCAGATATGGTCACGGTGTGGTTCATCCGCGCTTGGGTTTGTATTTGCAAAGCGATGGTGCACAAGTATCACATGCGGTACCTGATTGCTATCATATCCTGTAGGTATACACTACCCAAACATTTTGGTTGTTTTGGTTGTTTTCTTGTTGCTTTTCCTCGGAAAGCGGCGGCGCACAGGAGGCACATACCTGGTACTATCAGATACTACTCCTGTAGGTATATCCCAACCTTTTGCTTACTATGTTCGTTGTTTTTCTTGTTGTTTTCCTGTTTTTTCTGGCAGGGTGCATACCAGATCTCCTCAGTAATGGGGCTGTGGTACCTCCCCGACATCCCGCTGCAGGTAAAACTGGCGTGCGGTATATAGAGTAGCGCTTGCGCCAATAGTAGATGAAGCAGAGGCAGCATTTTCTGGCAGAAATTATTAATAGTATGAAAATGAAGCAACAATATTCATATTTTCCGACATCCCGCTGTAGGTGAGATTGTCGCGCCATAGCGGTAAAACTCGGCTCTGCTAGCAGTTATCGTGCTGTGTTATAGTAAATGAAGCAAGCATATGCATCATTTTCCCGCAGGTATGTACGGCAGAATGTTCCTGCGCAAATGTTTCGAGCACATGACGTTCGGGGAGCTTTCTCTTCCCCGGTATCTCGCTGCAAGTAAGCTTTTCGTGCCGGTAAACCTCAGCTGTGCCCGTTCTTCACACCCCCCCACCACCGCCACTCCTCCCCGTGTTCTACGGTTCGCTTTGGCATTTATCGACTTTTGGTATGCTCTTTCTCTTATCTTCGTCTACGCTTTCGTTTCTCTTCGTGTGCTCTTTCCCCCCTCTCCGTGTGCTTTTTACTCCCCTTCGTGTTCTCTCGCACCCCTCTTCGTGTTCTCTTTCGCTTCTCTTCGTGTGCTCTTTCCCATCTCTCCGCGCGCTATTTCACGTCCAAATGGTGTGCTCTCGCACCTCTCTTCGTGTTCTCTATCGCTTCTCTTCATGTGCTTTTTCGCTTTTCTTCTTCGCCGGACAACGATAAACATGCACATATACATATCGCGGTCCAGGGCTCGAAGGACGTGTGCCTGCTGAACTTTGGAGTGTTTTTTTACTGGGACTACATGCCGACGGTGTGGCTGCTGCTGGTCATGACAGGGTCGAATGGCAACAACGTCGGCACTTCCGTCGTTAAGGTATTTTTGTTGTTGTTGCTGGTGCTGGTGCTGTTGCTGTTGCCGATGCGGTTGCTGTTGATGTTGCCGTTGCTATTGCTGTTGCCGTTGCCGTTGCCGTTGCTGTTGCTGTTGCTGTTGCTGTTGGTGCTGCTGTTGCTGTTGTTGCTGCTGCTGCTGCTGCTGCTGCTGTTGTTGTTCTCACATCAACCAATCGCCATTATCTAGTCCGTGCTCACAAGACAGGCTCCAATATAGCTCTGGAGTGGGAGAATACCCTACTATAATAGGAACACTACTATTAATAAAACAACACGATACTCATGACTGAAGCAAATCGTGCACCTCAGACATAAAAGAGCAGTGAAATGATAAATCAGCGAACGTAAATTACGTATCAGGTTCGTACTAGTACGCTGTAAGACTTGCAACAGAAGCCGAGGGGGCCGCATACGAGGAGCCAGTCAATGAAGAAAAATGGAGAAAATACTTTTCCGGAGATGTCTGACAATTAGAGTTGTATGCTGGCTAGACTTCACGGCAACTACTAGCGTGTTTGCGATGTACCAACTTTGGTTGGGTACGAATTGGGTAGGAAACATATAGTAATAGTATTGAAACCGTCGAAATCACAATCCATGGCCAACCCAACCCACGAAAAACCAGCGAAAAATTAGATTAGTTTTTTTTTGCACCATTTTTTTTATTTCTCACCTATTTTTTTCGTGGGTTGGTTGGCCTTAGGCTATGAATTTCGTCGGTTTCAATACTCTTTTTACATTTTTTCCCAACCTAATAGAGTTTGGAAATCGCAAACACACTAATAGGTATTTGTTGGACAGCGAAGTATGCCAACTAGCTGTCTTCAGTCCTCGTTAATACAAACCTCATGTCGAGCCACACACGCCGGTCAGATATAAATACGCAGAACTACGCAAAAGCCCCGCGCGCAAGTAACTGTAATACCTGGCCAACTAATACTACTCGGCGATTTATCGACAGCCAACTCACAGCCCTATGGACGTTACATCCTGTCTGTCTGCGTGTTTGCCTGTCCCTTGTCGCAACGCCTGGTGGACTAGATTGCGTTGCAAATGCAGGCGGTCTTCCCCTCCCGAGCACTGAACATCGTTGTAACTACTGTAGTAACACTTGCAACAGCAAGGACCGCATCCAGAGAAGGAAAACTTACGGTCCAAAGAAGATGAAAAGGAAAAAATACCCTGCCGGGGGCGTCTCACAATGCGTCCTGTCTGTCTGCATGCTTGGCTGTTCAAAGGAGAAAGATTGAGAAAGTACCCTGCCATGGGTGTCTAACAATATCTCTTGTCTGTCTGCCTGATGATCTGTGGCTCGTCGTGACGCGTATTGGCTTGTAAATTGCTACCACCACAGGCGGTCTTCCCCTCTCGAGCACTCACTATCGGCGACACGCGAAACCTGCCCAACTTCGGTATTTTCCGCGAGATCAAAGCGGCAGCCGCGGCAGAAGAGGCTGCTATAGCGGAAGCGCAATACAGGTACAGGGAAATGGTCTAAGACAAAGTAAATATGTGGATACCTTTTTTTGTTGTTGTAAAGCTTGACATGGATGAGGGTCGGGGTTAGGGTCAGTGTTAAGGCTAGGTGTGAACGATTGAAAATGTATTGGCATTTTCATTTAGTTGGCTTTTAGACCGTAATTTAGATTGCACAGGCGTCTGTGTTATTTAAATTACATAGGCGTATGTGTAATTTGTTATTTCGTAGTCCCTCATTAGTGCGGTGCCTTGCCAGATGACAATACCCGCACTAAAGAGGGACCCCGAACTATTCCGGGATAGTGCGGTACTCGTAGGACGAGGTCGTGACAAGAGATTTTCATCGCACTAAAATGGGGCCCCGCACTAAAGAGGGACCCCGAACTATTCCGAGATAGTGCGGTACTCTGTAGGACGAGGTCGTGACAAGAGATTTTCACCGCACAAAACTGGGGGCCCGCACTAATGTGAGACCCCGAACTATCACGGGATAGTGCGGTGCTGTGTAGGACGAGGTCGTGAAAAGCGGTTTTCACCGCAGCAAGCTGGGGCCCCGCACTCAAGGGTACCGCACTAACGCGGGACCCCGAGAATATGTACAAACTCGTAGCTCTTTTACGAGGACTTTGAGAGGGGAGAAGTCTCTACGAAATATAACGATTACAGCAGTATCGGCCACTGCTTGGGCTGAGCATGACAAGCGTGGTGTCCGAACTACAATGCAAGGAGTCGAGTCAATTATTATCGAGTCCCGATTTCTTAAGTGCTGTCGTGTATTGAACTACAGTACGCCTGTTGCCTGCTTGGTCGATTGCCCGATTGTCCAGGGGTAACCATGGATATAATGTTTTGCGCTGACAATGCCCCGCCCACGCCTCCTTTTTATCGTATGGTTACCGTGCGCACTATCGTAGTGATGGGTACCGATCGTTCCAAGGCGGACCGCAGTACTCCCCGGGACAAGGAACGGAACCTTCCCCTGTGGCGAACAGCTGGTTTAGAGACAGCAGCCAGATCAACAATCCATATGGTGAGTTGCTTTGTTGTGGGTGGTGGTGGTTTTGTTGTGGTCGTTTTTGTTGTTGGTGGTGTTGTGGTTGTTGGTGTTGGTGTTGGTGTTGGTGTTGGTGTTGGTGGTGTTGGTGTTGGTGTTGGTGTTGGTGTTGTCGTTGTCGTTTGTTTTGGTGTTGATGTTGGTGTTGGTGTTGTCGTTGTCGTTGGTGTTGGTGTTGGTGTTGGTGTTGGTGTTTTTGTTGGTGTTGGTGTTGGTGTTGTTGGGGTTGGTGTTTTTGTTGGTGTTGGTATTTTTGTTGGTGTTGGTGTTTTTGTTGGTGTTGTTGTTTGGGGTTGGTGTTTTTGTTGGTGTTGGTGTTGGTGTTGGAGTTGGTGTTGGAGTTGGTGTTGTTGGTTTTGGTGTTGTTGTTGGTGGTGTTAGTGTTGGTATTGGTGTTGTTGCTTTTGTTGGTGTTGGTGTTGACAATCCGTACGGTGAGTCGAAGGTTTGTCGTTGTGGTGGTGATGGTGGTGTTGTTAGTGTTGGTGTCGGTATCTGTGTTGGTGTTGGTGTTGGTGTTGTTATTGTTGCTGATGAAGTTATTAATGTTGTTGCTGCCTTCATCATCGTCGTCGTTGTCGCTGTTATCAATATTTTTTTTTGTTTCTGTTGCTGTTTTTGATTTTTGACGTGTTGTAGCCTCTGGTTTTTGTTTTTTGTTTTGTGTCTCCGCACATCGACCGACAAGTTCCCGCAGCCGCAGCCAAAACAGCGCATTCGGCAACACCGTAAAAAAACATCACCAGATCTTCGATAAGACACACAAATAGATATCGTGTGTATCATGTGTATCGGCAATTTTCGACACCATAAAAATTTAACCATTTTTCGTGTCCGCAATTTTCGACACCGTAAAATAAGTCACCTCTTTTATGTACGTGTCGGCAACTTTCGACACCATACAAAAATTGACGTTTTTTTTTGTCTCCGCACATTGCCTTCTCGACAGGTTTCCGCAGCCACAGCCACAGCCAAAACAGCGCGTTCGGTAACAGCGTCTACACGAGCGGCGGCGAGAGCGTGCTGTACGGCGGCGGCTATGGTAGCGCGAGCGGCAGTATCGGCATGTACGCGGGGGGTAGCGCTGGCTCCAGTATCGGCTCCGGCTTAGACAGCGCCGCCTTTGCCCCATCCCCTTCCGCCCCAACCCACCCCCCAAATCGGCGTAGCACAGTCGGAGGGTGGTTCCCTTGGCAGAAGTCTTCTGGCGCTGCCACCGCTACTAGCGTACCGATCTGGGAGGTTCTCGGCGCAAGGGGGGACCAGCGCGGCAGCTCCGGGGGTGGCAGCCGCGGCAACAGCGTAATCAAGCCGGGGTTGAACACGGGTACGAGTAATAAGGGTGATCTCCGCAGCAATGGGCGCGAGAGTAGCAGCAGCAGCAGCGGCGGGGCGTCCATTTTGCGATGGTGGCGAGGCATTTTTGGAGGGGGGGGAGGAGGGCCTGCCGTCCCCTGTAGTCGTGGGGAGGCGTCGAAGCTGATGAGCCCCTCGCTTGGGTCGTTGTCGAGGCTGGGCGGACCTTCGCAGGGGGAAGCGACGTACTCGTTGAGGGAGGACGGGCGAGGGCCTAGCGGTGGGGTTTTGTTAGGGGAGGAGTTCGTACGCGGGGCTTATGAGACGGGCGGGACCTTCGTGCCTGCGGCTGGGCCGCATCTGAGGGAGGAGGCGTGCGGGCAGGTGGATCCTGCGGCTGATCGGTAAGAACATAGAACGCTAATTGCACAACGTGTGTGTACATAAAACTATGTACACCCTTTAGTACGCTAGGTGCACACCGGGTGTGCAAATATAACTCTGCACACCGTTTACGAGTAGTGTATGCTAGGTTTAGTGTGTTTTGCTTTTGCTGAGGTCGTTTGGTGCAGGCGTGCGGGCAGGCGGATCCTGCGGCCGGCCGGTAAGAACATAGGTGGAACGCTATTTGCACACCGGGTATGCAAATGAACATCTGCACACCCTTTAGTGTATGCTGTTTTTTGTGTACTTATCTTTTTTCTGTTGCCGTTTAGTGGAAACTCTCGATTCTTGGGTGTTGTGTGGGCAGGCGGATCTTGCGGCCGACCGGTAAGAACATAGATGGAACGCTAATTGCACACCGGGTATGCAGTTAAAACTCTGTACATCCTTTAGTACGCTAATTGCACACCGGGTATGCAAATGCAACTCTGCACACCCCTTGGTGTATACCAACTGGTATGCTGTTTTTTGTGTATTCAGCTTTTTGCTGTGGCCGTTTGGTGGAAACCCTCGATTCTGGGGGAGGAGGCGTGCCGGCAAGCGGATCCTGCCGCCCACCGATAAGAACACGGCGTTTGCAGCAGCTTGGAATGCATGCCTGTCCATTATGAAGCAAGGCAGGGTGTCGTTTTCTCTCTTGTGTTGCATGCTATTCGGGCGCAAAGTGTATTTTTGTCTGGGCGGGCGCGCAAAGTTTTCGTTGGTGCGAATATGTAGATACAGCCGCTTTTGGTTTGTGTGCAGGCAACAGTAAAACGCTTTTGACGCACATTGATGGTCGCGATTCCTCCACCAAGGTTGCGATTAATAAATTGATGTAGCGGGGTTGGTTGTACTGAATTTAATTTGCAAAGAGGGACGCGCTGTTGTTGTTCAAACACGGCAGCGCTCAATCAACCAAACAGTCAAAGCATCAATAATCATCAATCAAAAATCAAACAGTAAATGTAAATACCTGGTAGTAAAACTCTTTGGAGGGGGGTCCTGCTCGAAAATTGTCGGCGGGGTGTGTGTGTGTGTCACTATCATAGCGTGGCAGCCACCGCACAACGCCTATTTTACGGAAACGGGGCCCAACCCTTTTACTACTGCATGTTTCAACCCACACTAATTTCAAGTACTTTGTCAAGAAAAATGTGGATGCAGTTCTAAAGGGGTTATATCCCCATCTCGCGTGTAAACTCTGCTCCTAGTATCGTCGCCCCTCCCATGCCGCAGTAAGCACATTCGCTTTTCATTGACTCTCGGGCGCCCTTTTGCAATCTGAAGGGTTGTGAGTTGGCCGAGTACAAGTCGCCGGCTACTGTTATTGGTTGGCTAGGTATTCAAGGTTGTTGCGTGCGGTAATTTGCGGAGTTGTGTGTCTTTGCATATGACTGGCGCGTTTGTGGCTCGACGTGACATGCTTATTAGGTAAAGCGCAAGTTAGTTAGTTGGTGTTTACTTCACCAGCCAAATGATACCAAGCCGTCAAGCCCGGCCAACCCATAGCCGTCTGCTTAGTTGGTTGGCTTGTACTTCACCAGCCAACAAAAGTTGGCTTGTACGCCGCCAGCCAAATAATAGCAAGCCGTCAAGTCCAACCACAAGTGGGGGGCTCCCAATAGTGCCTTGTGCCAGCCCAACATACCGGCACTATTCACGGCACCGGCACTATTGGGAATAAGGTTACTGCGGAGAGTGACTTTATGAGAGTTCAATTCGTGCCAAGCGATTTCACCGGCACTATTGAGAGCAGTGGCACCATTCAACCGGCACTGTTGGGAGCCCCCCACTGCAACTAATTACTAGCCGCTAACCGACTATAACTAACCACACTCGCTTGCCAAGTCTCACGGCCTCCTTTGCCAATCGGTTCTTATCCGACAGGGCTAGCACGCTTAAGGGCCCACAGCAGCAGCATCGTCATCACCGCCGTGGCGGCAGTGGAGAAGGCGTAAGGTCGGGGATAATTGGGAACCCCCCCGTGGTGGAGCAATTCCCGGTTTCGGTGTCGGCGGACTGCAAGTTCGGAGGGCGATGGTAAGTTGTACTTTCAGTCGGCTGGCGGGGATGGGTTTGTGGTAGGATAATAACTCTGTTAACTACTGTCGTAGTAGGGCTGTGAGTTGGCTGGCTATCTGTCGACGACTAGATATTAGTTGGCTAAGTTTCACAGTTTGTAAGGTCGGGGACAATTGGGAACACCCCCCCCGTGGTGGAGCAACTACCGGTTTGGGTGTCCGCGGACTGCGAGGACGGAGGGCGACGGTAAGCAAATATGCCAGGAGACGGCTGTTTTGGGCGCTATCAATTAACACATTTGGAGCTTCCATACCATAAATCAATTGAAGCCTGTACGCACCCCGCTGTGAAGAGGCTTGTTTGCCTTGCAAGGCAACACACCGTCTCGGTCGCTTCGCTCCCTCGTCCTTGCCTCATTGTAAGTGGTATATTACGTCTATTAATAGTCAGCCACTGGTCACAGGCCTAACTTGCCGTTTCCTGACATATTTGATGGTAGGGTTTGCTTTCAGTCAGCGGGCGGGAATGAGTTTGTGGTGTGATACAAACCCCTGACTAAGGCTACGGTAGGGGGGATGTTACGCTGTCATTTTCACATCCCAGTTTAGGCTCTGTGCCTCGCTCAAAACCGGACTTTAAAATATTTTGTTGGCGCAAACGTAACAAAACATTTCATGGTCGTGCATATCGTGTGGCCGACAAGCACGGAGAAGGAAGATAGTCTCTCTCGCCATTAGCTCTGCGCCGCGTAAACAAGCGGTCTTCAAAGTGACTCAGGGGACTACCGTAGCCTTGGTCCCCTTTTAACCCCTTGAAAACTCCACCCAAGCTTTGGAGGCAAATACGTATTTGGTTTTTTTTTAAATGCTTTTTGCGGCGGGACAAGGGTTAACTAAGGTTGCAGGTTCGATGAACTTAAATCGCCGACTAGTTAGAAGTTGGCTAGGTATTACGGTTTGTTGCGCGCGGTATTTTTCGGGAGTTCTGCGTCTTTGTATCGGACGGACGTGTTTGTGGCTGGGATAGTGTTTTGTTTTTTGGAACAAAGTGGCTTAAGCCAGTTAGCTGGCTTACTTCGCCACCCAACTATGAATTAATATCTACTTTTAACACTTATGGTTCAGTGGGGTGCCCGATTTAAGAGCCTCACGGAACAGGCCAATGTTACCGCTCTTATCTCCGTGCCGCTCTTGTCTCATGGGTATCATGTATGGGCGTCACAAGGCGTGACAAGCCGATTTGACTGCTCTCAAATCCGTTTCTTTTAGTATGGACGCTTTTAAATCGGGTACCCCACTATGCTTGAAAGGCGGAAAACGATGAACATTACACCATCGGCCATACGCACTGTAGCAACCCGGTGCTGCTGGGTTAGAATATTACGTGGTTAGGGTAATTCCTAACGAACAGTAACAAATGCCACGAACTGACACCCTCGGTTGTAGCAATTTTTATCATGTGTTTGTAACTGGCACCCTCTCAAACATGTTGTGTATGCAACGTCTATTGTCTCCCCCTCTCCCTCTCCCTTTCTCGTTCTCTTGCCTCTTGCCCCTCTCTCGTTACGGTGCGTTTCGCCTCACGCAGGCGGGGAGATAATGAAACTTCCGCGTACGACCGACGAGGAAGAGATAACGCCTCTATCCCTCCCAGCGTGCAGGGTGTACCCTCGACTGCGACGCCCCAAGATCCCTCGCTTATGGCGCGTCAAGATCCCTCGCTTAAGGCACGTCAAGATCCTTCGGGTGAGGCGCGCCAAGATCCCTCGGTTATGGCGCGTCAAGATCCCTCGCTTAAAGCCTGTCAAGATATTTCGAGTGTGGCGCGCCAAGATACCTCGCTTATGGTTCGTCAAGATCCCTCGCGTCGAGATCCCTCGCTTATGGCACGCGAAGATCCTTCGTCTATCGCACAAAGATATCGCGACGTCGAAAGAGGCGACTGCGGTAAAGGTGCGACCTTGGACGTCAAGCCGCGCGGGGCAGCAGTTCCCGTAATGGTGGGCGTTCCACACACCACAGACCAAGCATGCGTGGGAAGGGGGTCCGGGGACGCGGAAAATAGCCGTTGATAGTCGGCGAAGAACGGCCGGTCGGCAGCGAAACTCGACGGTCGTTAGTCGGCGAAAAGAGCGACCGGTCGTTAGCGACAATCGACCGATTGATAGCGAAGAGCGACCGCTTGGTAGCGATAAGCGACCGTCGGTAATCAGCGAAGACCGACCATTCGGTAGCGACAATCGATCGTCGGTAGTCGGCGAAGAGCGACCGATCGGTAGCGAAAACCGGCGCTCGGCAGTCGGCAAAAAGCGACCAGTCGGTAGCGATAACCGATTGTCGGTAGTCGGCGAAGAACGACCGATCGGTACTGAAAACCGGCGGTCGATAGTTGGCGATAATCGGCCGTCGGTAGTCGGTGAAGAGCGGCCGATCGTTAACAAAAATCGACCATCGGTAACTGGCGATTAGTGACCGGTCGGTAGGGGGAAGAACCAGTCTACACGCAGAAGCAAGCACCGTATTTCGTTCCCGATCCGTGTTGATGAATGCTGGATTCAATTTTGCGAGGTTGTTCTCTGTTGGTGTGCAAGTCATGCAGGTGTAAAGGGAGTAATTGTTCGTGATGTTCGGTTTTGCGTTTGATAGACCGAACGTCTGTGTACGGTGGGGAGTCGTTATCGTGGTGGGTTGCGGGATAGATGTTATGGTTTCGGTTTGGGATGCTTGGGCGGTGGCAATACTTTATTTAGCCTCGCCCAATGCGGAAATTTTCAGAGCTTTTCATGGGTCGGGTCGCTTCTCGCGGGTCGGGTCGGGTCGGGCCAGAGTGATCCCACCCAACCCACGAGAGTTTGAGCTTCTCCTGACTTGACCCGCGAGATTTTGAAAACCTCCTGACCCGACCCGTAGGTCGGGTCGTGACGCGTGAAAAGTCCTGGAAAAAATTATATATGTTTCCGCCTGGAATGCAGAAACTTTGACATTTTGTACCCGTCTGGGATGTTGTGTGACATGTATATGTACGGGCGCGTTATAGCGCTCTGACTCCGATGTAGACCCACCCAAAAAATCATCAAAAGCAAAGAGACTCGAGAGAGGATGCAGCGTTTGTATTTTGAGGTGATGTTGGGCGCCTTCTGTTCGCGTGAGAGTTGCCGTAAAGGCACAGCCGCGCCAGTCGTAGTAGGGCAGGATGGAGGTGGTTATTCAGCGACTGTCACTTTTTCGGTCCCACTCGCTCAAGTCGTCCTTTCACTTATTGATGCGGCTCGTACAGTTTAGCCCCACGAATAAAAAATGACCTGTAAGAAGGTCAAGCTCACGTTTTGGGGGATGATAAGAAATTCGGAGCAATACGTCGTGCTCAGCGGCGAGCGCTACACTAAATCCTATAATAATGGCCTGTGCTCAACATTGCTCGAGGTTGGTATTACAGTAAGGTTTCAAGCCTTTTCTGAGATTGCAGCAGGTGTTTCTTGTTGGCAGACCCATACTACGCAACATCGGACCACTGCTGCTGTGGTTGACCGAGCCAGCTGTAGATTTTATGACGCGTCATCGAACAAAGAGGCCGGTGTTTGGAGTTAAACGAAGCAAAGTTGAGCGAAGTAGAGCAAAGTAAAGCGTTCCTGGGCACGGCGTTTCGGGGTCTTAGCTCCCTGGTTGCCTCGCTGGCCGCCTAATCTGCCCGTTTCCTGTTGATTTGTCGGCGGCGGCAATGCTGCAGAGCGGGGCTCTAGTACAGGGCATACATGGCGATGACCCCCCCAATCCTTTCGCCGGGACGTCTCATGCTCGTAGTTGTGGACACGAAATAGAATCGTGCTCGCATCGACTGACCGCGTTAAGGTTGGAGGAAGGTGACCCATGCCACGCACGGGTTCCTGTACTGCAGGTTTTTGCATGTAGGAGCACGGTAGAGCCGTCGGTTGGCACAACGGAAGTAACCAGTTAGTTTGGTTGGAATCATGGACAGTCCTTTCCCGGAGGTGCTGACTAACTTCAGTTATGTAATAGTTGGCTTTTGCCTGTTGGCGATTCGTTTTTAGTTGTGAAATCCTGCCAACTCGTAGCTCCAATGAACAGAGTACCCGCCGGCACATGTTTGTTTGTGTACGGTATTGTTTCTCCCAATACTTTCGAAATGGTCAAGTCAGCACAGGAATACTTGAAATTTCTACTGTTTTCCTTTTCGCCTCGAACATCGTGTGTTGAATGAAAAATCACGATTTTTGGTTCCGAAGGATGCTAATCATCACCTCTATAGCGCCAGTGTGTGCCAGCCGGAAATACCGGCACTATAGCGGTAACTGGCAGTACTCCGCATACTCCCACTACTGGTTGTTTCCATCTGTGCCAACCGATGTCACAGGCACTATAGCGGGCAACCGGCACTATAGTGGGACCACTATTAATACTGTAAAACGCTTGAGCCCGGCCTCTAAATCATTACGAGAGTAGCGCTCTCGATAATATAATCGCTATGTTGCAGCGCCAAGGTCATTGCCTTGCTTTTCCCTAGGTGTTCTATTTTTTAGGTTGGGACTACTGGACGCGTGCTACCTACGATACGAGGGGTACTGCTGCTGTACCTCTTTTTGGCCAAAACATTTCTGAATGACGGGGGCTCCTCAATTACTAGTAGTTAGACTACCCAATGTCATTTGAATGCCATTTTTTTGCTTTATATAATTCGGCCATGCGAGTTTTCGTCGGGTTGCACTTCCATGTGTTCTGCATGGAAGCCGTTGGGTGGGGCATAGAAACTCCTGCAGGAAGAAGCTCCAGAAAACGTAGGTGCCCCCCTATACCGTAGTCGATGGTGGACGGGGACGCGTGCCACGATAGAGGTAGCACTTTTTGGCTGAAACCTTTTCTGAATGACGGGGCTGCTTAACCCAAAACAGTCGGAGTATCGCTTTTTATTTTATTATTAATAGTAAGTTTCGTTGCATGCCTGGGCCATGGGATTGTTCATCGGGTAGCGCTTTTATTTTCCCCCCAAATCATAGTTTTGGGAGAGTTTCTAGAGCTCCCCAAGTGAGGAAGGAGCCTCAGAAAAATAGACGCATGTTACGGTAGAGGTGCGCCAATTGTTTTCTGAGGCTCCTCACTTGAGGACCTCTACTACCTCTCCCAAAAAACTGATTTTACGACGGAAAAATAAAAGTGCTACCCCATGAACAATCCCATGGCCTACGAGGTATACAATCAAAAATTATTGCAGGAAAGTAATGAAACTCCGACGATTTTGGGTTAAGGGACCCCCCGTCATTCAGAAACAAAATTATCCAAATGTGCTACCTCCATTATCGTAGCACGCGTCAATAGAGGTGCATCTCTACCGTTGCATGCGTCCGGGAAAGTGGACACGCTTGAAGTTTCGACACGTGCCACGATACGTAGAGGTACACCTTTTTTTTTCTGAGGCTCCTCACTTGAGGTTGCTCTAAACCTCAACCAAAAACTGATTTTTGAGTAAACTGGAAGTGCAACCCAGTGAACAAACCCAAGGCTTAGGTATACAATAAAATCGGATTGAACAAAAATAGCGACATTCCGACGATTTTTGGTTTAAGGAGCGCCGTCATTCAGAAAAAAAAAATCCAAAAAGTGCTACCTCTACCGTAGCGCGCGTCTTTCCACTACAGAGGCACTGGGTTAACACCTACCAGGTACCAGGTGACGCATGCTGCGATAGAGGTAGCACTTTTTGGCTGAAACGTTTTTCTGAATGACAGGGCTCCTTAACCCAAAATCGTCGGAGTAATCGTTCTTTTTTTTTTTTAAATAAGTTTCGTTGTATGCCTGGGCCATGGGATTATCCATCGGGTTGCACTTTCAGTCTAATCAAAATCAGTTGTCGGGTGAGGTTTAGAGCTCCTCAAAAGTGAGGAGCCCGAGAAACAAAACGGTCCACCTTTGTCGCAGCATGTGTCAGGTACCTGGTAAAGGCATAAGAGGCATTCGTTCTGTCCAGACGAACGATCCCTACCCTCCGAGTCAAAACACGTTTTGATACGTTAGCGCGTGGGTATTTGGTTTGGGTACTGTGCTGTTGCTGTGTGAGTGGTATAACATTGTTGCACCTTCATTGACCATATTTCATTACCTTACTGACCCTCACGAAGTTCCAGCTCTTTTGACGCCGCCTGCGTCTAGGTTTTACTGCAAACTTCACTGCAAACATTATCCCACACTAATTTCAAGTAATTTTTACCTAAAACCCCGTGTACAGGGGATAGGCCGGCAGCGCGCGAACCTTCTCGGGTTCATTTTCCGAGGTAAAAGCGACCCGCACTCAGCAGCCAAAGCACCAAGAAGACGAGCTAGGAGCGTCTTTCGTTTCGACGTTGTCTGCGATCAAGGACAAACGTTGTAACTCCAAGGCCAACTGATCACTACTTGCACCTCCTCCGTAGAATATGCCTCCGCTCCTCCACGGCTCCCAGCGCCGCTTCAACCACACATGCATTCGCTGCCACATGCAGCCCGTGCTCGTGCTTTCTCGCTAACTGCTGCTGCGACGTTCGTTTGGCGATGCGCGTCTATGCCTCCTTGGAACATGAAAATTCTTTTTTTCATCCCTGCAATCCCTCCTCCTTTTGACCACGGCAACCGACAAGCCGGCGAAGATTCTACTACTGTAGTAGGAATAGGAAGGGCCGGTGTTTGGGAGCCATTAACGCATGACCCATTCCCCACTGTTTTGTTTATTTTGAAGAATTGCAAAATATCAACAATCACGGACCCATCGTATTGATTTCCCCTTGCTGTCCTGCTTCTTGCAGTATATCACCTTCACTTCTCTCGTCGACCACCACTCTCTAAATAGGAGAACGACACGGGTCTTGTATAGGCAGGCGGAGAAGAAACAGATATGTTATACTCTGCGCAAGGTTGAAATCTTCTTGAGGAATTGGCTTGGAGCATGGGTTGCTGATTAGTATTGCCTGAATTACACGCCGACGAACTTCGCTACCATGCTTGTCATTTAGAGAGCAGTTTCGTGATTCAGAGCAAGTTGGTGGTATACACATGAGTCACACGCATTCGATCAAGCTGACAAGCTCAACAGTGAAAGAGGACACCAGTTGCAACGACATTTCACTACACAAACTGTAAATTTGGGGAACATGTACAGGATTTAATTGACAAGCTCAACAAGGAAAGAGGACTCCGGTTGCAACGACATGCCAATGCACAGGTTATAAGGTAGGAGATGACCAGGGTACAATTTCCATGTAACACTGGTATTTGTTGGCGACGACAACAGCATTATTTGCAGACGCGACCTCTGCTGAGGGGGCAAGTTTTAAGAAGTGGGCAACAGCAACCTATTGTCATGATCAATGTCCGGCAGCAGCCGCACACACGTGCTACAGAGCAGTCCGAACCCTGTCGAATCACTCGTCAGTACGACAATGTCGTCTCACAGTGGATAGGCACACTACGTAGTCTACGTAGTCAATGCGCACTGTAGCAGCAGTAAAGCCTTCGGTACGTAGTACTAGGCACGGCTTTATGTCGTACATAAAAGCAGCTATGCAACTACCTGCTGTTCGCCTGCATTATATAAAGATGATTCTACATGCGTACGGCGTACTCGGGAATATTCCAGAGAACGTAAGGATCGTTCCTGGCAGTTCAGAAGCTCGACGCTTCTCGGGCGTATCAGTACCCTAGACGTCGTACTCGTAGGCTTCTAGAGCATATCAGTTCAATAGACCTCGATACACCAAGGTGCAGCACCCTCAGTGCCTACTCTGCTTTGTTTGAACTGCTCATATATAGTATTCTCTTGACCGAGTATGAGTACTCGCATGGGCTTCTTATGTCCGTAGTTCACAAACGATTTTCTGGCCCGCAAGCGGCACATTCAAAATGACTAATCCTCTTCACTTGCTATAAGCACCAGCCAGGTAGAAGAACCACTACCAGCGCAAGATTGTGCCACCAGCTGCCAAGGGTGTACCAACACAATACCCGAATATACTCCCGCTGGAGAACGTTCGGGGGATCGAATCCCGGTGACAACGACAAGAACGTTTTCTGTGTCTTCTTCCGCCACTCAATGGCGGAGAACGTGAGAAGAAAAGTCGGCCCAGAACGACGAGGAGTGGGAATGCTGAATGGGCCCTATACACAGAAATAAGTTAAATATGACTCAAGGGCGGGGGAGGGGGGGCTGCAAGCACGGCTTGCCGACAAGGTTGCCCAGCGTCAAACCCCACGCGAACTGAGATGGAAAAAAAAACTGACGACCAAAATTTAAGAACACAGAAATACAGTGTAGACGCGAAAGCCTCCACAACCGCCAATGGCAACGCCGACGCTACTATAGTCTGCCTGGGCGGTTGTTAAGCCGAGGTCATGTCCACCCTTGCCGCTTTCGTCGAATCCTCTTTCAGAGATTCCTAACACAAGTCCAACCCCCCTTCTTCGTCTTCCGAACAACGAGCACCTCGTTGTCCGAGATTGAGTTGCGGCCCTTCGCCTGGTGGTCGTCGTTGGTGTTAGCCCGCATGTTGTGGTCACCCCTAAACGGTCAAACGCCCGGCTGGCCAAGTAGAGGGAGGGGAGGGCTGTGACCTGCGAGTGACACGTGCTACGATAGAGGTAGCCCGTTTTGCCGTAGTCAATTTCTGAAGGACGAGGCTCCTTAACCCAAAATCGTCTGAACGTCAATTGTTGTTTTGCCAATAATTTTCATTGCATACCTAGGTCATTTGATTGTTTCATCCGGTAGTACTTTCATTTTTCCCCAAATCATTTTTGGAGAGGAGGATAGAGCTCCTCAAATAAGGAGCCTCAGAAAAAACAATGGTGCATATCTACCGTAGCTTGCGTCGAGTGCGGTTTGTCCACAAAGTCGCCAAGCACAAAAATCTCAGTCGAGCTGAGATGAAACGTAAACGCGGTGACTCAAAATCAAGAAATAAAAAATCAGTGTAGGCGGGAAAGTCTCCATAACCGACGATGGCAACACCGACATTACTCTGCAGTGGGGTGCCCGGTATATAGAGCCCCTCGGAACGAGTGTTACCGCTCTTATCTGCGTTCCGCTCTTATCTCAGATTGGGGATCATATAGGTTTTAGTATAAGCGTCACAAGGCGTGGCAAGCCGATTTGACCGCTCTTAAGTCCGTGTGCTCTTAGCGTGGACGCTCTTAAATCGGGTACCCCACTTTAGTCTGATTGCGTAGCGATTGTCACCAGGTTATGTCTACCCCCCCTTCTGTCGGCCCCTCCCCCAAAGCTTCTTCAGCCACCTCCAACCTCCTTTCATGGCCTTGCGAACAACGGGCGCCTCGTTGTCCGGGCTGGGGCTGCGGCCCCTCGCCTGGCGGTCGTCGTTGGTGTAAACCCGCAAGTTGTGGCGACCACGAGACAGCCAACAGCACGGTTAGAAAAACGGAGGGGCGGGCGAGAAGCGCGAAGGGTTGAGAAAAATGCGACTTTCACGATTTGAACGAATTTCCTCGGTCGGATTAAATGCAGCCAATCCCAAGTTTTGTTCTGTTATTACGGCAACCCAAAGATGGTAACAGTAATTTCCCTTTCCTCCCTGTGATCTATCTACAGTAGTTCTCGTACATATCATACAATTCTGGAATGATGATGGCAAGAATGTGGTGTGAGTATGGTATGAATCGTGTCGGCTCGGTCGGTCGTTGTTCGATAGCGCACCTATTTGAATTTATCGTACACCTTTGACACCGCCCGGACGTAGTCCTCCACCATCAGCTCGCGATCGTCGGTGTACTTGGTGAATGACGCGATGACCTGCGAGGCCACCGACCCGAAAAAGGCCTTGTGCAACAAGTTCGTCAACATGACGTCCAAAGAATCTCCAAGACCTCTGTCCCCAGATGGCGCCCGCCCGGTGACGGAGGTAGCATGGTGTAGTTTTGCCCACATCAGGTTTTCCACGCCATCGTCAAGCGTCAGGTCAGAGGATGCCCCCCCGTCGATGGCGTCGTTCGCTAAGGACAGAACCAAATCGCGTACGGCGTTGTCGAAAATCACTGTCTTTGAGGCCGCCTTGTCGGACAGGGTGTCGTGCGGCGTAGG
>JAYJMJ010000001.1:5754470-5764621 GCA_036873875.1 Laminaria ephemera
AGGGAGTTTCGGACCGAGAGGTGGTCCTCATCGCGCGCTAGCACGAAAAACGCAAAAAAATACGTCTAAGAAAAGCTAAGGAGCGCTCACAGCACACCGCCAAGAATATCGTACTTGTATTTATTTCAAATACATCAGCTGTGAGTTCGACTAATTGAGTGGTCGATAATCTATATTTGCTCAGGCAGTCGAAATGGTGGAAGCTTTCATTTCGTTCTTGCGCCACTCCCCTAGGCACTTCCCGGAGGGGAACCTTGTATATATAGTAACTGTCTATAATAACCCTAGCCCCAGTAGTCCCGGTGCCCTGGATACTGCCGGTATATTGGGCTGGCGCATACCGGCAGTATTATCAACAATAGCCCCCCACTACTGCTATACGTACAACCGCAGTGTGCGATTTCCGACTTGCGACTCGTTTCTCCCCGTGCCTCCCAAATTCCGCTATCATGCAGTGAGGGATCCCAAAAGTGCCGATATATTGCAGCCCAATATGCCGGCACTATTAAGGGCACCGGCACTATTGGGACTGGGGTTACTATACGTAGGAAGTTCGAGTCGTGCCAAGCGATTCCACCGGCGCTATTAGAGAGCAGTGGCACTATTCTCCGTTCCCGCCTAAGGTCCCTCGAGTTCCTATGATACCATTTGGCTCCCGTCTGGAATCCCTCGAGTTACCGCGGGTTCCCTCGCATTGCTGCGGTTTTGTTCACGCCTAGAACCCCTCAAGTCCCCGCCTGAAGGCCCTCGAGTTCCCGCGTGTTGCCGTCTGAAGTCCATCGGGGTTTCCTCGTGTCCCCGCAGATTGCCTCGCTTTGCCGCGGATCCTGCGGGAACCCGCGGGATCTCGTGGGACACCCGCTCCTGGCCGTGTGCCCGCCTAAAACCCCTCGAGTTCCCGCGGGCTTCCCCGAGTTCACGCGGGTTTGTTTTCCCTGAAATCCCTTGAGTTACCACCTGATCGCCGTCGAAGTCCCGCGGATCGCCGCCTGGAATCCTTCGAGTCCCCTGGAGTTCCCGAGGGTCACCGCGGGTTCCTGCCTGAAATCCCTACTGCCAAGACTTGCTGGCGACTTAACAGTCAGCCTACTCATGCAAGCTTTCTTGTTGTCCCCCTAGTCTGCAGTTTGAATGCGAGGAGATTGTTTTTAATACATTCCATGTTTTACGCAAACGCCCACTTTGTCCTGAACTCCGTTATTCCTCGTTGCTTCTGAAGTTTGGAAGATTTTCGTCCCGCTTCACGATTACAACTCGGAGCCTCCCTACTGCTGCATGGGGTACAACCATTTAGCCAAGAGCGGCGGAACCAGCATCAAACTGCACTAACTGCTGTAGTACCTAGCCAAATGAGGTCTAGTCGACGACTTATAGTCCGCCAATGAACAGCCCTGCTAAACGCCCTCTTCGTGTTGAACGCCTCTCGTCCTCGAAACCCCTGATGTTGGAAGTTTTTCGTCCCGGTTCGCGATGACGAGTCGGAGCCGCCATACTGCACTGTGTACAACCGTTTGGTCAGGAGCGGCGGAACCATCATGAAATCGCACTGACTGCTGTAATGCCTAGCCAACAACAACAGGGTGGCGTTTTTTGTATACTTAGCCATCTCTCAGCGTTACCAAACGTCTTCTCTCGTCCTCTGAACCCCTGGATGTTGGAAGGTTTTCGTCCCGGTTCACGATGACGAGTCGGAGCCGCCATACCGCACTTTGTACAACCATTCGGTCAGGAGCGGCGGAGCCAGCATCAAACTGCACTACTGCTGTAATACCTGGAAAATTATTCACTAGTCGGCGACGTATTATTGCCAGCCTTCGTGTTGAACGCCTCCCGTCCTCGAAACTCCTGAATGTTGGTGTTGGAAGATTCTCGTCCCGGTTCACGATGACGAATCGGAGTCTCCCTACTGCATGGTGTACAACCATTTGGTCAATAGCGACGGGACCAGCATCAAACTGCACTAGTTACTACTGTGATACCCGGCCATCTAATAATTAGTCGACGGCTTATGGTCAACCATCTCGCCGTCATACCGACCGCCCTCTTCGTGTTGAGCACCTCTCGTCCTCGAAACTCCTGAATTTTGGAAGATTTTCGTTCCGGTTCACGACGACGAGTCGGAGCCGCCATACTGCACTGTGTACAACCATTTGGTCAAGAGCGGCGGAACCAGCTTCAAACTGCACTGATTACTACGGTAAATACCTGGCCAACAAATAACTAGTCGACGGCTTCTAGTCAGCCATCTTACCGCCCTATCTTATGCCCTCTACGTATTGAACTCCCCCCCCTTGTCCTTGTCTTGCCTCGGAATGTCTGGAAGATTTTCGTTCCGGTTCACGATGACGAATCGGAGCCGCCATACTGCACGGTGTACAACCATTTGGTCAAGAGCGGCGGAACCAGCATCAAATTGCAACTGATGCAATCGAGTGCAGAAGAACACTCCCGAAGACCAGGTACATACAGCAGTAGACATTGCAGCCTTCGCCTAGGTGGGGTTTGGGGATAGGACTAGGGTTGGGTTGGGTTGGCGCCCTCTCTTGTTTGTAAAACAAAAACATCCAAACGCACGAAAACCCCCCAAAATTCTTACGAGCTTGTAATATTTTCGGTGCTCTCTCTGGATTGTTTATAGTAATAGTAGTGTGCCTCGACGTTCGAAGCGACTTCGGTACATAACCCACTTCGCGTCAAAGCTGTCGGCGGACGGTCGAGGTTTGTCCGGTCAATGCTTCGTTAGGCATGATATGCTAGGTTTTAGAGTGGGGAATCCCTTGACGAATGTATTTGGCTGCTGTCCGTCACGGCTTACACTTAATACGCTAGGTTTTAGGGTGGATAATTCCTTGGCGGCTGTCCTTGGTGGCTTTCCGTCACGGCGTAGGCTTACGATGCTACCAGGTTTCAGAGTGGGAAAACTCCTTGACGGCTGTCCTTGACGGATTTCCGTCGTCGAAATTTTTCTGTGACGATTTTAGAGTGTGGACGCCCTTGACGGATGTATTTGACATATGTCATTGACAGCTGCCCTTGACAGCTGTCCGTCCAGGGGCAAGAGTGTAAAAGGACACTCCAGAAGACCAGGTAGTACTTACCCCACTTCGCGTCAACGATGTCGGTTGACGGTCTAGCTTTGTCCCGTCAAGGTTTCGTTAGACGTAATATGCTAGTGTTTGTGTGTGTGGGGGGGGTTCTTGACGGCTGCCCTTGATACACACCCCGTGGGCACGCGCGATCGAAGTACGTATCACACGCAGCTTGCAAATATATACCTGGTATAAGTTTCGGGGAAGCCCTCGATCTCACAACTTAAGGTGTCTTTTTTTATGTTTGTAAAAACACTAGGTTTGTGCACCTCTGACGGATCGACCGCTATTGAAGAGTGCTACTCGGCGCTCCATAATTCGTCGGTCATTATGGGCTATGGGGAACTTCTCAGGTGAGATGGCTGGAAAACCCAAATTGTGAGTTGACTGACTTACTAGGTAGTAGTTGGCTAGGAAATGGACAAACGCTACGGTATAGGTGCACCTAGTTTTGTTCTGGAGCTCCTCACTTGAGCTCTTTACCTCACCTAAAAAACGTCTTTGAGAAACAACATGAGCTTAACTCGATGAACCATCCCATGGCCTAGGTACACAGCCAGTAAAATCCAAAAAGGTGGTTTGGATTCCGACGATTTTGGGGCTGAGGAGCCCCGTCTTTCAGAAACATTTTTTTTTCCACAAAAGTGCTACCTCTTGCATAGCACGCGTGTGTTGTGAATTTGGCTGGGGCTATAGGTCGCCGACTATGAATAGTGATTAGTTCCCAAGGTGTCGATGACTACAAATCGCCGACTATTTAATAGTTGGCCAGGTGTTGCTGACTAAGTCGCCGACTGTTATTCGTTGTCTTAGGTGTTCGTTACACTTGGTTCCTTATGCTATCCATAGATCTGTGCAAGTCTGACGGATCGACGGCTGTTGGTGAGTGCTACTCGATGCTCCATCACTAATGCTACGGTAGAGGTGCGGCATTTTGTTTCCGAGGCTCCCCTCTTGAGGAGCTCGATACCCCTCCCAAAAACTTATTTGGGGGAAAGTACAAGTTCCACCCTTTGAACAATCCCGTAGCCTAGGTATGCAAAGAACATTACTGCAGAGTAACATTGCATCTCCGACGATTTTGGGTTAAGGAGCCCCGTCGTTCAGAAAACGTTTCAGACAAAAAATGCTACCTTTATCGTAGCGCGCGTCTTTGCAAAAAAAAGCGCGCGTCTTTGTCATGATGGTTGCAAAGACGCATGCAATCGCAAGGGTAGCACTTTTTTAGCCAAATAATTTGTGACAGACGGTCTCTTGGATTGAGGAGCTACCAAATATCATTGGAACGCCATAATTTTCGTGGTATACCTACTCTAATTGGTCAAGATTGTACACCGGATTACACTAGGGTGTTTGCGATTTCCATCTCTATTGGGTTGGAAAGAATGTAAAAATAATTGAAACCGACGAATTTCATAGCCCAAGGCCAACCAACCCACGAAGTAAATAGGTGAGAAATTAAAAAAAATGGTTGAAAAAGAAAAAAAACTAACCTAACTGTTCGCTTGTTTTTCGTGGGTTGGGTTGGCCATGGATTGTGATTTCGACGGTTTCAAACTATTACTATATGTTTCCTACCCAACTCCTACCCAACCAAAGTTGGTACATCGCATTTACGCTACTTTAATTTTTTCTCACAGTCGGTGCGTGGGTGAGAGGTATGGAGCTCCTCAAGCGAAGAGCCTCAGGCACTTTAGATGCACTCCCTGCCGTAGCTTGCATCGAAAGCCACATTCAACGGCCCGTAAGACTGCACTCCTACTCATTATCTTGGTCGCTATACTATGTTCAAGTCCTAAAGGGTGAACAGTTGTTGTGTGCGCTCTGTCCGGTTCTGCGTGCTTCTCTCAGGAACCCCCTGCGAGATATAGGACGAGAGTGCGAGTGGTTCACAATGATGAGACACCCGATCGATCAGATTGTCAGCGCGTTTTACTACTGCCCTGGCCACGACATCCAAAGGAGACCACTAAAGGTACGTACATCGCTCCTCAGCTCCCGTGCACCCCTGTACTGCGGTTTCCGGTTACACACGCTCATCACAACAGTTCATATACATTGGACAGATCACGATCTGAATAATTTAGATCCTATAGTTGCAATGGGCCACCCCGTCGACCAGATTGTGAGCGCGTTTTACTATTCCCCGGGCCACGACATCCAGCAAATAATTCTCAAGGTACGAAGTATCTACATCGCGCAAAAGACATTGAAGGTAAATCGCACCCCGTTTCCCGTTCTCCCTGCAATGTGGTCTCCGGTTGCTACATGCCCGAAGACACATGGTCTAAAACTTTGCCTGCTATACATTGGCCAAGAGGCCTTTTAACTTTGCTTACTATGCATTGGCCGAAAGAGGTCTTGACACGTCGAGCTTCCTACTGTTGACGCATGCTGCAGTAGGGGCGAATGACGTCATTTGTTTCTGAGGCTCCTCGCTTGAGGAGCTCTATACCTCCCCAAACACAAAACGTGACAAAACAATGTCAGTGCAACCCGATGAACAATCCGATGGGCTATGAATACAACGAAATATATTGCAAAGCCAAAGAATGCTATTCCGATGATGTTGGGTTGAGGAGCCCCGTCGTTCAGAAAATAAAATAGCCAAAACGTGCTTGCCCTGTATCGTATCGTAGCCCGCGTCTAATTGACATATTTGCTACCCGCTGTTGCTCGCCGTGTGCCGTTGATCAACCTCATCAGTGGTGTGGAGATGCGCCGGATCAGCCTGGTACGCTGAGGGGTCGACTATTGGAGTTCGCCAGGGAGAAATGGATCAACATGACCTATCGGCAAATGCTGCACTCCATATTCTGCCAGCCCACTTTCAAGTTGTGCCCTCCACATCTCATGGTATGTCCGAGGATAGATGGAGGACTGCGGCCAATAACCTGGGGATGGGACGTTGATGAGGAATAGGATTCAATTATTCCTAGCTAAAAATGAAAAAATGTGGGGAAGGGAACTTGGGAAATGGTTGGCAGAGAGTCATAGGAGAGATACTACTGCTTTACGGAAGGATATTCGATTTATATCGGAACGGCATCTACGCTACATTTTCAGAGGGCGAAAATAATAATAATAGCAAAATAAAATATGGTGCAATGGACGGGTCTTTTATCGTCAGTAAGTTTGTAGTGGCATTCGTGCCCACCGGGTACCCGCGGCCAACGGGTACCCGCCATTTTTGGGGCAAAAATACCCGGGTACTCGCGGATAGTTGGGCCTCGGGTACTCGGGTACCCGGGTACCAAATATTTTACCCTGGAAATCCCGCGGATGGAAACTTATTTTCCCCTAAATCGTGTTCCCTACGCATTATTCCGTGTCAGGTATTTGTTTGCGGCACGATCGAACTTGGGGTCTAGTCGACGGAGCTTTGGGAAGTCTCGCCTACGCCCTCCGTAGAGGTAGACCCTTGGTTGCTGGACTGCTGGACTGCTGTTGCGGGTATATAAGCTACAATAGTGGGGGTTTATCGTGAGATGTGTGTGTGAGAGATACTGTTATTTTGAGGGTTTCCTGGAAATATTGTACGAAGTACGGCCCAGGGAACGTGATTTAGGGGATGAGTTTCCTTCCCCGGATTTTACAGGGTGAAGTATCGGGTACCCGGGTACCCGGGCCCAAATACCCGGCGGATACGAAGTGCTACTCGTACCCGTGACGGGTATTGGCAGGCCGGGTATCGCGAGTACCCGGGTAAGTGGCAAAAGGGCAACACACCTCTAGACCTCTTCAGGCTATCGGTTGACGCATTTAGGAGGGCACCTTACCACTTATTCGACAGTTATAGTTGAGGGTCACTAATGGGTACGATACGAATATGAATATAACAAACCCTAACCCTAATCCAATGTTTAGGGTTAGTCCTCTTCGTCTCGTACATAGTGCGTCAATCATAGTGTCGAGTAAGTGGTAAGGTCTTCTGATCGATGGACAGCTTGCACCTACCAGGTATAATATAATATGGGCTATGACCCATGCCAATACCTTCATGGGCTATGATAATACTAAAATTGAAGTATTGTCATAGCCACTTCCAGTATTGATGGACAGCTTACACCTAATAATATGGGCTATGACAATACTTGAAGATATTGAAGTATTGTCACAGCCATCCAGTATTGTCATAACCCACAGGCTTGCACAATCTATTGCGGTCGATAATGGTTATCGATAGACGCCTGACACAATACATTGAGGCCGGCAATATCCATCGATGGACACAATGGCTATCGATTGATAGCCGTATCACCAGTACGATATGTTGCCATAAAGTACATACACAACCCTGCTAAACAAAGCATGTAGATAATGATAACAGCAGCAATACATGAAATGTGTGCCGTCGACAACTATTACTAGTCTACATTCCTACCTGTAGTGAAGGCCCTTTCCTTGCTAAATAAAGTGATCCACCGTAGTCCCAGCAGCGTTCAGTACTGGGTCGTGGGATTGACACCAAACCGGAGGCTCAGTGGGAGTATGGCAGCAATAAGCAAAGATCGCAGCCAGTCGAGGGTGTGCCTTGCCGACGACAATAGTATAGGTGACAGAACATTGCCGCTACACTGGCCGCGCAAAAGTGCTTGTCAATCTGTCAATGGCCATTGTTGACCGCAATAGACTGGCTACGCTCTCCATCGATATCATAGAATGGCCACAAAAAAGTGCTTGTCAAGGGCCATTGTCGACCACAATAGGCTGGCAACGCTCTCTATCGATAGATATTGCCGGCAATAATATATTTTGATATTTTGGGCATTGGGCGATTGGCAATTAGCATCCTGGGATAGGTGATACCTGACTTGCCTACACCCTGGACAACACTGCGGGCATAGGTAATTTAACATTGCCGCTATGATAGCCCCGAAACAGTCCTTATCAATAGCCAGTGTTAAGCACAATAGACTGGCAACGCTGTTTGTCGATATAAATATTGGGGAACAGTTTGTTTGGGACGTTTAACACAGTATGCCATTGCCGTAGCAATGGAGTGGCAAGGTTGTCCGTAGATGGCTGCTGTCCTCAACAATAGATGTCGGGGAAGCAAAGACTTCGTTTGAACACTACTTACTGTAGACCAACAAAGTTGTCTATCGATGGTTATTGCCGCCTGCAATAGATACGCATTTTTGTCCGGCCATAGCCATCGCCACCAACAACAGACTCTTGGGTATTGGGGCGTGTTTCCACAATAGACGATTGTCCCAACCTGTATTGATGTCGTGTCATGGTGTACATTGATGGCCATTGTTGCCGACGGCCGACTTTTGTAAGAGAACAAGTGGGGGTCGAAACCAAACAAGCAGCAGGGCAAAAAAGGACAGACAATGGTGCCACACTGTATCTGGTATATACAATACACCCCTCACCTTGTACCAGTGTGATGCTGCAAGTGCTACATTACGCCCCTACGTTTGAGTGCTTTGTGGTGCCTTGTCAAACAGAGCTGGTACCGCGCAAAAGCTCACAAGAAGTATCAACTGCCGCTCACGCTCCTACCGCATACCGCACCCTGCCCTCTCGCCCGAGCGATAACCGCAGTATTCGCGATCAAACCTGTTTTCGCACCATGTTTCACGTGGAGCCGTGGTGTTTCCAACATGCGTTCCATGGCGATGCTCGACATTCGCCGTGACCCCAACGCAACCAGGGTGTGGCGCCAAAGCATTTTATACAAAATTGAAAAAACGTTAGCTGTGAGATCGATACTTGGAAACTCATCTTTGCAATCTGCGTGTAATAATATTTCGGTAAGCATTTGCAGCTACTCTATCGATATGGCTAAGGATGGCCGCGTGACCCGAATGTCAATCAAACACAGCAGAAGCAGTACCATAATGGCACTACGATATAGATAAAAATGTAGGCACGTACCTGGGGTTAGAAGAGACGACACCTGTGACCACGGCTTGTACAGAAGGCCACCAGGGGTAAAACCTCCTACGAGTTGAGCTGGACAGATAAAGCGATGATTAAAAAAGAAAAAAGTATCCCATTCAATACCTGATACAGTACTCGTACCATGTATGTGTGCTTTGCTCACCACCTGAGATACCCACAGCAGTCAGTATATTCCCCGCAGCCCAGTGAATTCACACTCGTACCAAAGCTGTACTGACTGCTGTAAACGCGTCCCCAGCACACTAGTTTTGATAAGGCTGTGAGTTTGTGAGTTGCAGCCGATTCGTCCGATTCAACCGTATGTACACGATTCAATCGATCTCGGAATCGAAAAATGGCTGCGATTGTTTGGCGATTTTTTTCCAAACGTGTTTTACCCGCTGTATTGGCCCCCTCACCAGCCGGAGCGGGCGGGGCGTTTGGGCCTCGCTTCGCTCGTTCGATTTCACTCGAAATTCACGCGAGACGTTTTATATAATAACTTCAATTAATCGTTAGAACTGCACCCACGTTTTTGGGGACAAGCCGTTTGGAATTAGTGTGGGATAATTTTTGCAGTGGTAAAAATTTTACATTCAAATTCAATGGAAGTTTCGCTCCGATTCACAGCCCTAACTGTTGACCTGTCGCCCTGCCCGTGTACTGCCCGTGTACCATATGTTTTGCCAAAACACAAACGCCACTTTTTCGCAGGATCGCTTTTTGCGGGTTTCCTGGCAGACAGACTGGGCAGATGGCTCACGATAGTGCTTACCGATTTGACGTTTATTGCAGGCGGTGCTCTTTTGTTCACGGCACACAGTCCAGGTGAGCCAAAAACAGACTCAGTTTGTGAAACCTTGCTTGATCTCGGATGTCGAAGGTCATTTTTTTTTGTTTACTTAGCCAGGTATGTACAAGTCGCCCTGGTGGTCAAGTGGTTAGCCTCGAATACTACTTTGGTTGGAGTCAGGGGTTCGAATCTCGGTATGGAGATTTTTATTTCTAGAGACACCAACTGCCGAGAGCGCTTGATGGCGTGGGTATGCACAATTCGACGCGAGTCGGCGAGGGAAGAAAGTGCTGAATTCTACTCGCGATAAAAAATTGAGGCGCGTACCGTAGTGGGGAGGGGGGAGAAGAGCCTGCTTAGTGACCCCGGATCTGAGT
>JAYJMJ010000001.1:5845611-5860705 GCA_036873875.1 Laminaria ephemera
CTCATTTGTTGCTTGCCTTAGTCATTGGACCATTGACCACGCATCCCTTTCGAGACGGAGCAAGGGTGGGGGGTAGACTGGTGCTACGGTACGGGGTGGCATCTTGAGTTTTGGTTTTTCAGCCGTCCGGATCCACTCGGAAGAGTGACTACCCCATTTGTTTGCGGTCTTGCAGCTTTTTATGCATTTTTGATTTTGCAATATGCACTACCTTGGGATTCTTGTCACCTGCGCTGCGCCAATAAAACAAAAAATCATGTTGCCTGAGAATAATGATTCACTCGCCCGAGTGGCCTAAACGCGGTAGTGAAAATGGGGGTTAGCCCCCCTTCCATAGGAGCAGTCGGTAGTTGAACGGGGGTGGAGAGGGGCAATCCCCCTTGTGTCCAACTAAGCGGGCAGCGGACGGGGCGCGTTCGTGCGGCGAAGGATAAGAATGAAGATGACGCACAAGTGGGGGAGTTGATGGGGAGGGAGGGTGAGGGGGGGCGGGGGGGGGGGCGTTGCTGAAGGGGGGCGGACCTCCATTTTTGGTGCAATGCAGGGTGTTTCCTACGCTTCTATCCGCGTATAGTGTTGTATTCGTATGTGTTTTTGCAAAAGTCGACATTGATCAATGCTAACTCGCTATTTCGTAAGTGCTGCTACGAGGTAACTGCACGCCACAAACGTGGGGTAGGGGGGTTCGTCACCTGCAGGCGACCCTCCGTCTTCATGACTCTGAAATATTCCACCACCTCCAGCCTGTCCATGGGGCTGTTCCTCAGGGCCACCATCATCATCTGCTTGATAGTGGTGGTGATGGTGAGGGTGGTGGCGTTGGCGGTGTTGGTAGTGGTAGTGGTGGCGGCGGCAGTGGTGGGGGTAGTGGTAGCGGTGGTGATGGTAGGATGAAGGTGGTTGTGATAATAGTGTTGGTGTTGGTGGCGGTAGCGGTGGCGGTGGTGGTGATGGTGGCGGTGATGGCGATGATGATAACGGTGAGGATGATGGTGAATATATTGAAGATGATGATGAGATGATGATGACGATGACGGTCATGATGATATAGTGACGATAAGGTTTACGACAATCATGATGGTGATAATGACGATGATGATGATGATGATGACGATGAAGAAGATGGCGATAATGGTGATATGAAGATGATCATCGTCGTCATGACGGCGACGACAGTGTTGACCGCGGCCAGGACCAAACAGCGGCAGCGAACGCAGGCGCGCAAAGGCGTGAGCGTGTGCATGGGGCGGACGACATGGGTGGCGGACGGGACGGGATAATATCTTCCATACTCTTATGTTCCGCACTTATAATGCAACGCCTTGGCAAGGATAGCACGTTTTCAGTAGGCTCCTTGCTGATGGGGCTCCTTATCTGAAGAACTGCCCAACAAAGTTGTAATGCCAATTGTGTATCAACGTCAGTGTTGGGGTGAGGCACAAAGAGGAGCCTCGGAAAATATAGGCACATGCCTACCGACGGCATGCGTCATCCCCTCCGGTCCTACCGACAGCATGCGCCATCGCTTCCATCCCTACCGACAGCATGCGTCATCGCTCCCATCGCTAACGACAGCATGCGTCATCCCTTCCATCCCTACCGACAGCGTGCATCATCTCTTCCATCGCTACCGACAGCATGCGTCATCTCTTCCATCTCTACCGACAGCATGCGTCATCTCTTCCATCTCTACCGACAGCATGCGTCATCCCTTCCTTTTGCCACGATGTTCAGTGCTTTCTGTACTCTACCTCAGATTGTTTCTCACGTGATCACACAATATTTTAGCGTTACTACTTTCTATATATTTTATTACATGAGTCGTGCGCAAGTTTGGTTTTCTGTACTGTATACTATACGTTTTTTACTAACCTCGACTTTGACCCCCTCGCCTATTGAGGAGTCACCGCAGACGTACGTGTGACAGTTAGGCACAAGTTTCCTACATTTACCACGAAATGTTTGGTGCTTTCTGTACTCTACCTCAGATTGTTTCTCACATGGGTCACACAATATTTTAGTGTTTTCTGCACTACTTTCTATTTCTACGTATTTTATTACATGAGCCGTGCACAAGTTTAGTGTTTTCTGTACTGTATCCTATACGGCTTCTACTAACCTCGACTTTGACCTCCCTGAACTACATTCCATTTCTACATATTACATGAGCCGTGCACAAGTTTGGTGTTTTCTGTACTGTATCCTATACCAGTACGTTTTTTACCAACCTCGGCTTTGACCCCCTCGCCCATTGAGGAGTCATCGCAGACGTAGGTGCGACTGTTAGGCGCATGTTTCCTACATTTTCCACGAAATGCTTTGTGCTTTGACCCTCGCCCATTGAGGAGTCACCACAGACGTAGGTGCGACTGTTAGGCGCACGTTTCCTACATTTTCCACGAAATGCTTGGTGCTTTCTGTATTCTACCTCGGATTGTTTCTCGCATGGGTCACACAATATTTTAGTGTTTTCTATACTACTTTCTACATTTTATTACATACGTTTTTTACTAACCTCGGCTTTGACCCCTCGCCCATTGAGGAGTCACCACAGACGTAGGTGTGACAGTTGGACGCATGTTCCCTACATTTTCCACAAAATGTTGCTGTCTGCACTCTACCTCAGATTGTTTCTCACATGGGCTACACAATCTTTTGGTGTTTCTATACTACTTTCTACCTGGTACATATTTTCTTATATGAGCCTTGCACAAGTTTGGCGTTTTCTGTACTATCCTATACGTTTTTTACTAACCTCGGCTTTGACCCCTTCGCCCATCGAGGAGTCGCCGCAGACGTAGGTGTGACAGTTGGGGTTCGACAGCAGTTCCCACACCTCAGACTGCTTCTCTCCGATCACGTCTTGCACGTACGTCTGAAAAAACAGAAAATAGACGACAAAACCAAACACGAAAGTCGTTGATGGGTGATCAATGTGGCTAGGAAGGTTTAGATGAGATACGTTTGGCTTGTGCGGGGGGGGGGCATGCTTCTGACCGATCACGTCCTGCACGTACGTTTGAAAAAAAAGTACAAAAAAAAACAAGCATGGGAGGCGTTTTTGGACGATTCATTTCGATCGGGGTGGGGGGGTTGTATGTGATTGATTTGGCTGGAGGGGGGAGGTGATGAGGTGTTGCACGCACGTCGATAACACAGAACCCGATGAAGAAATCCCATGGCCTAGGTATAAAAAAAATCGTGCTGCAGAATTAGAATTGAATTCGAGCGAGTTTGGGTTAAGGAGCCCCGTCATTCAGAAAATCATTTAGCCAAAATGTGCAAGCCCTTTCGTAGCACGCGTTTCACCTTCTTCCCTTCCCTGGACATGGCGATATATAGGCCGGTGATGACCCCGTCCGTCTCCCACTGGCGCATTTGCTCGGAGTACAAAAACTGAACAACAGACAATCGACAGTTTATGAGAAAAGGAAGAATAAATAGAACGCGGTTAATAGGAAACTTGGTTTTGTTGTACTTTCTGGGAATGTTTAGGAGTGGTCGACAACACAACAACAACAATAATAATAACAATAACAGTAATAACAATGATGACCGTTCAATGATGCTAAGAACAGGAAACACCACACAGACCACACAGCAGTAAGAAGGAAGGCCGGAACGATGACACAGGTAGCATTTTGGTGATAATCGTAAATGTCCATTTTGGGATATGACGATGAAACCCAAAACGCCCCTACATTTCTGTCCAGGGTGGCAACGCATTGAACTATCGACACATCGATCGACGTTGAGACCCATGCCACACATTATCGAATGGGAAACATCTTAATACTTAATACCTGGTGCAGTAGTAACAGAGTCCAACTGTATACATGAATGGGCTGATAAATGCCTCCAAATTTGGAAAATGACGTATTCGGCATCTCGAATGCATCTCGAATGGTTTTTGGCATACGAACGCCCGCCGCCCCCCCCCCCCCCCGCCCCCGCTGACCCCGGTTTTGTCTCGGCAGCCTAAGTAGACGCGGCACGGACGAACCCCATGATCGGGCCCAATTTGTTAGCATCCAATAGCAACGCATGCTACGATAAAGAGGTACACCATTTTTTTTCTGAGGCTCCTCAAAGAAAAATAAAAAGGTTCTACCCGATGAACAATTCCATGGCCTACGTTCTCAAACGAAAACTTATTTGAAAAAAAACGGAAGTAAATTCCGCCGATTTTGGATTAAGGAGCCCCGTTATTCAGAAACAAAAGAAGCCAAAAAGTGCAATCGTATCAGGTAGCATGTACCTAGCACCTTATTTCTTAACTCACATCAATTTCTTTAATACTATTTTCTTAAAAAATCATCTCGGTTTTGTCTCGGCAGCCGAAGCAGACGTGGCCGGGAGCGAGGGTCGTTCGTTGCCTCAGCGCCCCCACTCCGGCCTGGAGGATGATCGACCATTCATCAAACCACCAATTTCTTGCTTCCTAGTTTTTTGACTCCTAGTTTCCCAATTCTCAACTTCTTCAATACCCATTTGACACCTGCTACTAATAGCACGGTAGAGGTGCTTACCGTTTTGTTTCTCGGGCTCCTCCTCACTTGAGGAGCTCTAAACCTCTCACCCAAAAACTGATTTCGAGAAGAATGAAAGTGCAGCCCGACGGACAAAACCTATGGCCTAGGCAGACCAAAAACAACATAATTCAAAACGAGAAATGATATTCCGACGATTTTGGGTTCAGGAGCCCCGTCATTGTCATTTCAGAAAACAAAAAAAAATCCAAGAAAAGTGCTACCTCTATCGTACCACGCCTCATTTTTTTTAACTGAAAATTTCTCTAAGCTCCAATGTCATAAATCCTTATCTTTCAACTCCCCAGCAGGTTCTTAGATACTGACTGCATCGCCTCACCTCGGTGGAGTCTCGACAGCCGAAATAGACGTGGCACGGAGCGAGTGTCGTTCCATGTCGTAACGCCTCCGCTCTGGCCTGGAGAAAGCCAATCATGGGGCTGATGCCGGTGCCCGTCCCCACCTGAGCATCGGTTGCCCATAATAAGCCAAAACAGTAAAGGACAATTAATATCGTGCCAGATATTGTGTTTACCACCCGACGATATGCGGTATAAGCTTTGTTCCTAAGAGATTTTATAAAAACTTTAAAATACACTACGGCTGTGAGATCTAGGATTTCGTCGAAACTCGTCTTTGCAAGCTGTGTGTGATACTCCGATCGCGCGTGTTACGGGTTGTGTATGTCCTCATGAAGGATGTAGGTCGGCGGCTCCCCTTAGTACTAGATAGCACCAGGGTCAACAGGGTGATACCAAGAGTTTTATACCTTCTACTACAGCAGCAGAATAGCTGTCTAGTCGTTGCTAGGTAACACAGTGGTCGTCCATACCTAGTAGGCCATATTCGCACAAGATGCTAAGGCGGTACACGGGTAAAACATTAAAGAGTAGGATCCTCGAGAGGTCCACCCGTCAAAGGAACATGTTCATTGCATAGTCAATAGCTGGGGACGGAACATTGATGAGGAATAGGATATAATACAGCAAAAACAAAAATGGAAATAACTGGGGAAGGGAAATTGGGAAACAGCAGGCAGAGAGTCGCAGGAGAGATATTACAGCTTGACGGAAGGATATTGGATTTATATCGGAACGGCATCTACGCTACATCGATGATTGTCGAGGCAAAAACAATAGTAAGTGTATGCCGAGTACTGACTACTACTTTAAGTTTTCGTACATGGAAGAGGAGATACCTTTGGCACGACATCCCACCAAGCAACGTGTCGACCGACAGAACGTGCGTAAGATTGACCTGGTTGCCGCATGTGGTGGATACTACCGTACGAGGTAGATATTACTTGCAAGAAGCAGGCGGAGCAGAACACGAGTGCTTGTCCCCCCCCCCCCATGTTCTTACCCTCCATTCATACCAGCATCTGAGCTCTTCGGAGCTCATAGTGATAAAACCTTTTCTTTCCCAGAGAGCGGCACTTTCAACGTTAACTGCCAACGTCTCATCCAGTGGAGCTCGATGCTCTATTGAGAGCGGAGTGGCATCCGATAGGCACTCGCCTCATTATCGCATCATCGGAGGGCACAGGACCACCGATCTTCAACAATCTTCAACGTCGATCGCCCACAAACATTCCCAGAAGGACGTTGTGCCAAAAAATCAATAAACACAACACACCCAAGCCTACGGTAGAGGGGGGTCGCTTTTGGGGCTCCTTTTTCAGGGACTCAAGAGCCACTCGCGCGATTGGACACCACTTTTGTTATTTTAGGATTCACGACGTGTGCGCTTAAGGTCCCCGACGTGTGTTGTTAGGATTCACGACAAGAACCGCCATGAAATGTTTTGTGGTACTGCCCCAACAAAATATATATACCCCCGTTTTGAGATACCTAACCTCGGTAGTGGAAACGGGGGTAGCCCCCCTGCCGTCGACTGACGCATGCTACGATGATGGCGGTAGCACTTTTTTTGGATTTTTTTGGCTTTTTTTTTGTTTTCTGAAATGACAATGACGGGGCTCCTTAACCCATAATCGTCGGAATGTCGTTCTTGTTCCGCAACAGTCTTGTTTTGTATACCTGGGCCATGGGTTTGTTCGTCGGGTTGCCCTTTCGGTTTACTAAAAAACAACAGTTTTTGGGTTAGGTATATTAGAGCTTTTCCAAGTGAGGAGCCTAAAAAAAAACGGTGCATCATCTCTACCGTAGTGTGTGCCGACTACTACACCCATCTTCTTGGGGGCAAACTGCTTGGAATTAGAGTTGGCTATTTTTTGTAGTAGTGGAAGGGGGGTCACGTTTAGGGCCACCTATTGCACCGCCTCAGAGCCACTCGTGCGAGTGACTACCCTTTTTTCTCAGCGGTTATAAGCTTATATGTGCCTCGGGGGTTCGCGGCACAAACAACGTCAAAGCTTTGTTTGCAGCGTTGCGCAAACACAGTACTTTGAAGTGTAGGTTTTGGGTAAGGCGCAGGGTCATTCGCGCGAGTGGCCTAAACTCGGCAATGCAAAGGGGGGTACCCCCCCCCCACCCCCACCGTAGCCTTCGTCAATGGGTTTTCTTCTGGCCCCTCAATGACATGTCAAGCAATCAATGCTATTGACATACCTGGTACGATACATACCTGGTACGATGCTTGGCGTTCTATCGAGAGTTTGTGAACGAGCTATCGTTTCCCAGAATAACAAAGCGACAACAGTACTCTGACAAGGGCCCCATTCTCATCGAAGCAAGCTTTGTTGAAAATCGCCAAAACTTAAGACTTGAGAGCTTGGCTGCCAATACAAACGCCAGATTTATTTATATGTTGGGAATTTAAGCTTTCCATGTTTTGTGCATTCTGTTAAAAATTCCTAACAAGCGACTTAAAGCCCTCCGCATTTCCATACAAACTTCCAAACCATTTTTACAAACGATTGGAATGTTTTGGGGAAAAAAAAGGCACCAGGTAAGCAGAGAAATTTCATGGTGGGCCATGCTACGGCCGGGCGTGACCATGTACGGCAGGGCGTGACTACTTTAATAATGTAGCAACAATTATGATTGTCTTTGTCATCCCTTCTCCGACAACAGGAAGCGTGGTGGGTGTCAATGACACATGCTACGCTTTTTGGGGTGCAGCTACATCTTTCTGAGGCTCCTCCCATCAGAGGCTCCACACCTCATCCCAGCAACAACTGACCTTGAAAGTGCAACCCCATGAACAATGCCATGGCGTAGATGCAAGACAAATAATGTTTGTACCAGGTACCGTACAAGGTGTTTGAACGGGTATTGAATGTATTTTTTCGCTTTGACCAGTCCGAAACAGTGTAAACAGTGTCGTCAAGAACTGCTACCCCTATCAAAGCACGTGTCCACAATCACGAAACATGACTGTACAGAAGGTGAACTCGCCTCGGTGGCCTGGTGGTTAACCTTGAATACTACTAAGGTTGGGAGTCAGGGGCTCAAATCTCGGTGTGTTATGGAGATTTTTATTTATAGAGACACCAACTGCCGAGAGCCCTTTATAGCATGGGTAGGCGCAAGTCGACGACGACGGAAGAAAGTGCTGAAATCTTCTCGCGATAAAGATTCAGGCGCGTACCGTAGTGGGGAGGGGGGAGAAGAGCCTGCTTAGTGGCTCCGGATCTGAGTTACGAAACGCTCAAAAGTGGTTTATGCTTATCCACGCTAACAGGTACAGCGCCCACACCATGGATATACAACGCGGCATGGACCGAGGCTACGGCCAAATTCTCTGCGACTCGCGCGAGTGGCTCGGTACCCCACTCCCTAATGACTAAAATAGGGGGGGGGGCATCTTTAGCTTTTTTTTTCAGCCGTCCGGAGCCACTTGGAACAGTGACTACCCTTTTTGTTTGCGGTCGTCCAGCTTTTATGCTTTTTGATTTTGCGATGTGCACTACCTTGGGATTCTTGTCACCTGCGCTGCGCCAACAAAACAAAAAATCTTGTTTGGAGAGAAATAATGAGTCACTCGCCCGAGTGGCCTAAACGCTGCAGTGAAAATGATAGTAAAACACCCCCCTACCGTAGGACCAGTCCGGCACAGCATAACAAACAGTTCCATTGTGTGCCTATCGCGAAACCGAACAGCACCCAGTTAGTCACTCGCGCTAGTGGCTCTGAGCCGGTGAGATATGAGGCCCTAAAAGGGACTTAAAGGGATACCGTAGATTTGGTCCAAGGATACCAACGGATACAATACACTCCCATCAACATCAGCGGATATGTTAAAACCCATCGTTCCATTTTGTCTCGTTCTTGTCCATTTTCCATATTTCTGACTCTTCTATTCTTTCTTCCTTACAAGTAGTTTGGTGTGCTGGCTTTGCTTATATTCCGCTCTCGTGCTGGTATTCATTGCGTTCGGCACTGGCATGGCCAAATCACCTTGCTGTACGTGCGATGCGTATCGCTGTCTTGTAGTTTGTGACCACAGAGCTCGTCTCTCTAGGAGGAGGCATCGGCACGGACGGCAGTGGTTGTGATGTTCATGCGTGGAAATATCAGTTTAATGTGAAGAGCCCACACCCACACACACCCACACACACACACCATGATGACGGGGGACTTGGAGAGGTCGGTGGGGGAGCGAAACTCGGAAGACCGAACAGTCACTCGGATCAGCTCTCCTGGCTTCTGTCTCGACAAGAAGTGCGAGCACAGACCCTCCCTCGTAGTCTTTTCTCCAGGGTTTTCCACCTGTCAAAGTAGTACATGGAGGTGGTGGGGTTGGGGGGGAGGGTATCAAAACCTCCCTTCGAACATGCTGCAAGATGAACGCAATGTTGAGTCCATTGTTGGCTGGCAATAAGTCGACGATTACATGTTAGTTGGCTACCTAGGTATATGTTTGTTAGCTTCTGCCCTGACAAGACGTGCGAGCGCAGACCCTCCCTCGTTCTTTTTTATCTCCAGGGTTTTCCACCTTCCGATCAAAAAAAAGAGATTTATAAAGAGGCGGTGGGAGGAGAGGGGGTGGCATCCTCCGAAGACGCTTGCTATGGCAGGGGTTCACCTCCATTTTCGGAGAATGCTCACTTAACCCGCTTAGAGCCCACTCGGAAACTGCAAAAAAACATCCACTACGACTATGTCAAAAGGAGCCCGGACTCTTCGGGCCCACCACAGCAGGCTAGCCATCGGGGTTACCTCCGGGAAAACCTCCCCTCCCCCGTCGATAAACGCCACAAAAAAAGTGCAAACCCTATAATGTTGATGTTTCGTGGTTCACCTTGAGGACGCCGACGGTGAGTTGAAGTTGTCGAGGCTGGACCTCGGCCGCGGAGGATATGGAGTAGTGCCGCGGCTTCATGAGGGGTAGGGTGACGATTAGATCCGACGCCGAAAGCTTCGCCGATGGGAACTCCTGCAGTATATAAAAAAACATTTGAATATTGAAAGGTACCACACAAATACAATACAAGCATGATTGTTGTGAGACTTCGTATACAACATGGATGCGTGAGGTTAATGTTAGGGAGGGGAATGGAGTAGTGCCGCGGCTTCATCAGGGGAAGAATCACAAGAAGGTCTTCCGCCGAAAGCCTCGCCGATGGCAACTCCTGGAAAAAATAACATGGACAAAATAAGGCTAGGATTCCACAGCGACAAACTAGGACAGCACATGAGATGCATCTTCCGCCGAAAGCCTCGCCGATGGCAACTCCTGGGAAAAATAAACATGGATAAAATAAGGTTAGGATTCCACGGCGACAAACTAGGACAGCACATGAGATACAATGTAGTACCCGTAAAATTGAACCGTGCGATAAGGTGAGGATATAATATGGAGTAGTGTCTCGGCTTCATTAAGGGTAGGGTAATGACAAGGCCCGACGCCGAAAGCCTAGCTGAATCGAAATCCTGTATACAACAACACAGGTACATTAGGATTTTGGTTGTACGATGATAAACCAGGACAACACATGAGATGTCATATAGAATGCTACCCGGGAAAACGGAACGGTGCGCTAATGTTAGGGTTCTGGAGGACATTGAGTAGTGCCGCGGCTTCATTACGGGTAGAGTGACGATAAGGACCACAAAGACTATGGTAGCGGGGTCACTTTGAGGGCCTCTTTTTCGTCGATTCAGAGCCACTCGCGAGATTGGTTTACCCCATATTTATTTGTCACGTCTTAAGCTTTTGAGTTCTTCGGTTTCGCGACAGGTCTAGCCGTGTAATTGTTAACTACGCTGCCCGAACAGAACAATTCGTCCCTTTTTAGACTGAGGTACATAGCTACACGGTACGAATAGTGAAAATCGGGGTACCCCCCCCTACGACAGGCTGTCCAAGGTCCGCCGCCGAAAGGTGCGATGGCGGGAACTGTGGTAAAAACAAACGGATATACTAGGGGCGATTTCACGCCGAGTGCACAGCTATAAACCAGCCCTGGGGGACCGCCAGGCCGCTAGGGGAAGGGAGGGAAGAAGCTGGAGCGGCCAATGACGTGGGGGTGGAATGTTCATGAGGAATAGGATAGATTATTGCTAAAAATGGAAAGATGTGGGGAAGGGAAACTGGGAAATAGTTGGAGGAGAGTCGTAGGAGAGATGCTATTGTTTGGCGGAAGGATATTCGATTTATATCGAAACGGAATCCACGCTACATTGTCGGAGGGCAAAAAAAATAACAATAATATACTAGGGGTATCGAAAAAAACCAAACACAACGTCGATAATATATACCAGGTATGTTTAATATACTACTGTAGCTACTGTAGGGGTATCGTAAAAAACCAAACACAACCGTCCATAATATATATGTTTAATGCAAAAACATGGATAAATAAGGATTGTTGTAATACGAAGGGTACATCATCATAGAACACTGGGGCTATGTTGGGGGGGGGGGTACCTTTAGGTCGTTTTATTTCAGCCGATCAGAGCCACTCTGAAGAGTGACTGCGCTATATTTTTTTGTCTTCGCTATTTAGATTTTTGATTTCGCGATATATATGCACCACCTTGGGATTGCTTGCTACGCGCTGCACCAAACTACACAGAAAAAATCAAAATCATATTTTGAGAGAGGTAACGAGTCACTCGACCCAGTGGCCTAAACGAAGAAGTGAAAATGATAGTATATTAGTATAACACACCCCTACCGTACCACCATGGCTGAAATGTTTTCTGAATGACTGGGCTCCTTAACCCAAAATCGTCGGAACTTTTGAATTTTTTTTCAATAATTTTCATTGCATACCTATTACGGGGGGACCATAGTAACCAGAACCCATGACATACGCACGACTATATATTCCCCTGTTTTTACTGGCCATATTTGATCCTGGTTACTGCGTTCCCCCGTAATAGGTCATTTGGTTGTTCACAAGGTAGTACTGTTATGCTTCGCCAAATCAGTTTTTGGACGAGCTTTAGAGCTCCAGAACAACATTCATGCACCGATACCGTAGCATGCGTCAGGGGTAGTACTACTTTTTAGCCTAATCGATTCTAACTGACGTGACTTCTCAGTTGAGGAGCCACTCAACGTGATTTTTGTTATGCTTGCCATCCGATAATGTGCAGCATGGGCTTCTTCAACGTCGACCACTCCCAAACATTCTCCGAAAGTACAACAAAACCAAGGGAAACCCATCAAAAACAGAAAAACCTATGTACAAACTCTTTCACCTCCGTTCTGTACCTACCTCCGGCTTAGTATCGACATAATCCGCCTTGCCGCCCTTTCTCCCACCTTATTTTCTTATTCCATGCTCCTCATCTACCTTCTACTCTCAAACCCTAACCCGGTATGTCGTTGGAATGACACCCGCGTTCCATTAATCATTCGTTGTACAGGTGTATCCCTAGGCCGTGAGAGTGTTCATCGGGTTGCACATTCCCCTTTTCTCGACATCGATGTTCGGGTGAGGTATAGCGTAGATGTCGTTCCGATAGAGCTCGACCACCCTTCCGTAAATAAGTAGTTTCTCTTCTATTATGAAGAGGTCATACCTCTCTTCTATGACTCCCCGTCAAATCATTTCTCAGCTTTTCTCAAGGGTTCCTTTCGTTACACATTTTCATTGATCGAATATCGTGTAGTATCCTATTCCTCATCATTAGCGTGTTTGCGAGATACAAACCTTGGCCGGGTCGGAGTTGGGCAGAAAAACATATCAAAGCAGTCTTGGAAGCCGTCCAACGTCATAATCCAAGGCCAACCCAACCCGCGAAAAACCGGCCAAAAACTTACGTTAGAAATATGTCCTTCATACCATTTTTTTAATTTATAGCCTACCAGTAATGTTTTCGTGGGTTGGGCTGGCCTTGGGATATGACGGTCGTCGGCTTCAATACTATAGCTAATTTTTTCCCCACCCAAAAGAATTTTGAAATCGCAAACACCTTATTTCCATTCTTACACAACGATCAAGGTGGAGTAGACCAATGGAACGCCGGAATATAGATACAGTAGTGGTCCCGCAATAGTGCCGATATGTGCCAGCCAGAAATACCAGCACTATAGCGGCAACCAGCACTACTCCGCATACTGCCACTGCTGGTTTTTCCCATCTGTGCCAAGCAAGTTCACGGGACACTATAGCGGGCAACCGGCACTACTCAACCGGCATTATAGAGAGACCACTACTGCACACAATGGGGATAGCCTACGTGCACAGGTTTCCTTTAGGATGATATTTTACATGGGTTTCGCATGGGTGTTGTCCTTCTTTCTAGGATATGTTTATGAGTGATCGACGTTGAACCTCATGCTGTGCATTTATTTTCGAATGGAAGCCACCACCACCACAACAAAAAGTAATCACCCTTAGCACGGACATACCAGATTCTCACGCATGATCTATGTCGCAGGGCGGACATATCCCTCGTCTGTATGATCTGCATGATCAATCACGCATCTTCCCGGTGCAAGATTCATGATCTATTCATTGTTTGCGCATTGCTTCTGATGGGTGTGACTGCATAGGATCTACGGAGATGGTTGATTATTCATATTGATAAGATTGGCGGTCCCAATCTAGAGTATTCATAGTCTGATAGTGCCTGCCCTGTGTGACACTCTTTCCTTGCTTCCACGTCTTCTCCTTCACTACTTTTGCCTTGGGACTCTACGTGGCTAGTAACATACGAAGTATTTTTACACCAGGTATCTGGTTTCCTTCCTCTCCACCTCATGGCGGCGGTACCGTGCGCAACTCTCCTCTCCTCGTGACAAGCCAACCCCGCGCAATGTGTTACCCAACACTGCATGACCTATACCTCATGCGGCCGGGTGCAGAACCGAATGATCTGAATGAACTAGCGCATGTTTCTTGGGTGCGATCTGCACTACTACACAGATCCTGCAACGCATATCAACACGACAAGATACATGATCTAGATGACCTAGATCGTCATCTGTCCCATCTGCGCGACAATTGCAAGGTCTTACCTTTAGGACGGAGAGCACCGTTGTGTGCTTGTTCAGCAAGTCCTGTGCACGCGGAACCGATTCCAAACAAGAAAAACAGCACCGCATTTTTTCCAGATCAATATCAGATGCATGAAATACACATTTGTATGATTTCCACTAAAAATGCTTGTGATCGTGGTCATAAACGAAATGCATTTATACATTACAATTTCCGCAATATCCTTTGAAAACGCCCCCCGGGGCGCATAGACATTTTTGGTGGACAACAATACCCCGGGGCGTTCTCGTAGGTAGAGGGGTGATCTTTCCACAAACCAAAACACCCCGGGGCGAAAAATCCGCCGGGTGTTGACTCTTTTTTCTGTTCGGGGCACCCACCGGACACACGCACACACATACTTTGCGGCGGTCCTCTCGCGCTGGAACTTACGATGTCGGGCCTAAACATACGACTTGCGCTGTCACACGTCTGCCGGTGCGCAACGCCAAACTGCCGTTGGAGTATGTTTGTCGGCCGGAGTACCGAGGTAGTGCTCGATTTTAAGTTGATCGAAAAGTTATTAATGTGATAAAATATCAACAACAACGGCAGCAACATCAACAACAATGTTGCCGGAATGAATCCCTTGGATGTTGCTGTGAACGCTCTGTGCGGCGGCAAAACAAATAGTCGACAAAAAGAAAAACACCCCGGGGCGAACTCAGAGGTAGGGGGGCGAAAAAACAAACGTACGATTACCCCGGGGCGTTCTCAATTTCTTTGGGCTTCACCGGCGGTGTTTTCATTGGGGGGGGCGTTCTCAATGGACAAAACGGTGTTTCATTTGCCTTCCGACAATATGCAGGGCTCAGAGGACAAAACGGGGTTTCTTTTGCCTTCCGACATTATGCAGGGCACAGTTCATTCTACACGCAAACGCTGGTACAATGCACCGAATACTATTATTACCACTCTCACCCGTGTCTTCTTATTATTTACGCTCTGAAGCTCCCTGCTTGAGGAGCTCTATACCTTTACCCAAAAACTGATTTTGACAAAAATTTGTACCAGGTATGCTTAACCCGATGAACTATTTTCGTGTGACGCACCTTTTGAGTTTTGGCCCAGCTGCTCTGGTCTTGCTTCTCCAGCAGACTTTCAAGTTTGCGTTTGTCCTGCCAAGAGCACACGGTACACAAGGAGATAGGGAGGGGAACGAGGGGGG
>JAYJMJ010000001.1:5970431-5984840 GCA_036873875.1 Laminaria ephemera
CCAGTAGTATGCTATCTGCGTGGGGCTCCCAATAGCGCCGGTATGTACCAGCCCAATATACCAGCACTAAGTAGGACACCGGCACTATTGGAATGGGGTTGCCATACATATTTACTATCATTAGGAGTTCCAGTCGTGCCAAGCGATTTTACCGGTATTATAGAGAGCAAGGCAATATTCAACCGGAACTATAGATAGCCCGTACTTGATCAGCAATAACAGACACGTATATATACCTTCAAGCAATACAACTCAACATCATTTAGACAACGCAAGACAGCATCACAGGGAGACAAGAACACGGCTGAAACGGGGAAGACCCTGCTCTGCTCTGCTTTGTCTGCCTGCTGCTGCTGCTACTGCTCTGCTGCTGTACGAGTGTGTTCGTGACTGACGACTGCTCCGATGTGGTCTGTGTGTGTTTTGTAATTATTTAGCCGTGTACTACCGTATACTCATACAGTCTATCTACATGGGGCTCCCAATAGTGCCGGTAGGTGCCAGCCCAATACGCCGGCACAATTCAGGACACCAGCACTATTGGAATAGGGTTGAGGGGCTTCAAGGTATTCTACCGGCATATAGAGAGCAGTGGTACTATTCAACCGGCACTACTATAGACTCGTATTCTGCCTACCTCGTACTTTACCTACCTATTTATATGTGATTGTGTAATATTTGTCAAATGTTTGGCCGTACAAGATACAAGAAGAGTCGTCATTTATTTTTGTGCCTCGTTCTCGTTTCGTTTGTGGCTCACATGACTGCTGTTTTTGCTCTAGGCATGCCGGTTTTTTTGCTGTTGTGCGTACGTAGGTGTGCGATATGATAGCTATAGGAATACATTCCCGCTCCATTGGCGAAAACGTTTCGAGTGTTTTTCTCGTAGCTTTTTACATTTTCGGCACTACTGCTTCGCTGCTGCTGCTGTGGTCTACCTATAACAGGAACTACAGTAAGTGTGCTGTGCTATATTATTAATAGTGCTTTATTCTAGCTTCCACCGGCTCTTCTACTCACAGTTTTAGTTTTCTATGCCACCTCATTATTAACACAGGTCTTCAACGCCATAATGTATACCGTGTCTTACACGAACCAAACATATAAAAAGATATATCATTGATACACGAACGAGTATTCAGTCATGTTGATTTTAGCCGTATTCCTTGCGTCGCCCTCGTTATGATTGTAACACGCCTCCGAAGGGAAATCTTGTATATGCTACCAGGTATATTTTTGCGATAATATCATAGATAGGCCGTTCATTTAATAACGTGTTTCCTCATCGGCAAGGTGGGTCATTCCATCTATTACGTGTTTCACACCGGCAACGTAGATCATTCCTCCAACTGTAGGTTAGCGTTTCCTTATGTACCACATAAGGTAGTTCGTTCCTTCAACAACGAATTTTTCACCTTCAATAACGCGTTTCCTCACGTACAAGGTAGGTCATTCCTTCAATACGAAAAAAATAGGGTGTTTCCGATTTCCAAACTATGTTGGGTTGGAAAACACAAAAACATACCAGGTAGTATTTTTTTTTTTTTTGCTTATCCCATCTATTATCTTTGCACTTTTTCTTTCTCCTTCTCCCTATTAATAGTCGTAACCCAGATCTGGGGCCACTTACCAGGCTCTTCTCCCCCCTCCCCACTACGGTACGCGCCTTCATTTTTATCGCGAGAAGAATACAGCACTTTCTTCCCTCGTCGACTTGCGTCGAATTGTGCTTACCCACGCTATTAAGCGCTCTCGGTAGTTGGTGTCTCTAAAAATGAAAAACTCCACACCGAGATTTTAACCCCTGCCTCCAACCTTGCAAGTATTAGTATTCGAGTTAACCACTAGACTACCGGGGCGACCGGTTTATTGAAACCGACAAACGTCATAACTCCAGGCCAATACCCAAGAAAAAATTAGGTCAGAAATTCAGAAAATGGTAGGAAGCATATTCCTAACCTACAGAGTAGTAATGTTTCGCTTCATTTTCGTGGGTAGGGTTGGCCTTGGATTGTGACGTTCGACGGTTTCAATACTATCAATACTAATATATGTATTCCTACCCAACTCCTAGCGAACCAAGTTTGGTATCCCACAAACACCCTAATAGCAGCGTGTCTCCTCACCCGGCAAGGTGAGCAATTCCTTGAAACTAAAGTAGTAAGTGTTCCTCACCGGCAAGGCAGGGCATCCCTTCAATTACAGCACCCATAAGTGTTTCCTTGACGATAAGGTAGCCATTCGTTCAACTACTACAGCAGTTGCAGTATTCTCTCACCGGAAAGGTAGGTCATTCCTTCAATCACGTGCTTCTGTCCACAAAGGTCGCGCGTCGTCGTCCGAAGGGCCGGCGCGATACCGTTCGTCAGCCCAAGCAAAAGTCTGTACGACGCAAACAATTGATGCGGTTCGGACGTCCGGACGTTGCGCGAAACTGGTATTACGATGTGGTATCATGATGTTTATGCTGTGAATGGGAATTGGTGGCATATGCATTGCTGTGCAGATTGGGATACAGTGGGATACCCGGTTTACGAGCACCTCGGAACAGGCTAGTGTGACCGCTCTTATCTCCGTGCCGCTCTTTTCTCAGATTGGATATCATATAAGTTTTAGTATAGGAGTCACAATCATGTAGGTTGTAGTATAGGCGTCACAGGGCGTGACAAGACGATTTGACAGCTCTTAAAAGTCCGTTTTCTCTTATTAAGGGCGCTCTTAAACCGGATGCTCCACTGTACACTTGGTCCGGGAACCGCATATACACATTTGGTCTGTTAATAGTCGCCTTCAAGACCCACATACGTTGTTTCGATTTTGGGGGCGAGTGTAATGTAACGATCGTTGAGGCGATCGTTGGGCGGATATTTTGTAACGGTCGTTTTGCAATCTTTAGGCGGGTAATGTGTCACGGTTGTTGTTTGCATCTTTGGGCGGAGCGTTACTTGTGCATTCCACGAGCGACGGCACGATATCTACTTTAGGCACCTAGATAGAGGAACCAAACCGGGCGACGACTTGAACCCTACTTTAATTAAGCTACTTTAATCAGATTATTAACCTGTTAACCACCATTTAACCACTTTAGAGGGAAAAAATGGCACAAAACAAGCATAATTACAGGTTGCAGATTACAGATTACAGATTACATATTACAAATTACAGCATTAGCCACACGAACCATCTCGAGCCGCTGGGGTAGTGTATGTGTCCGAACGGCAATGAAAGGAACTGTACGACACGCACGCAGCATGGTGATACTCGTACAGTATCGGCCCTCCCGTAAGAAAGCAGACTTCAAGAAATCTAGCCTAGAAATTTCAAAACAATATTAAAAGCGTGTAGCCTACGCGAGGCCCGGCATTTCTGGAAACACCCCCCTTCCCCAGAGTGGCTTGGTCCCACGACACCGCGCCCACGAGAAAGTTGGTATTGTCCGCGACGGGAATAAGAAATTGAAAACTAAGAATTTTTGCTTTCTGGCTTGGCCAGAATGAGGATGTTAGCCTAGAGCCTGGTTTCAGGTTTCTTACGAGAGGGCCGATACTGTACAGCATCTCTTCCCTAGACGCCTGTTGAGATCGTAATCGTCTTTTTTTTATCGCCATGCATGTGCCCCCAAAGGGTTATTAGCTTTAGAGACCACATGTGCCAGGTACACACAGGTACACATACATCGGACATATCAGATCCCTACTCATGATCTGTGTCGTTCAGGGCAGATAGATCCCTGGACAATATTATCTGCATTACCTGTCGTTCAGGGCAGATAGATCCCTGGACAATATTATCTGCATTACCTATAGATCATGCTGCCGGGTGAGAGCCGCATGCTCTGAATGATCTAGCACATGTTTCCTGGGTTGGATATGTACTACATAGGTCCTGCACAACATGCTGTGCTGACAGATGGAGGATATAGATGATCTGGATGATCTAGATCGTGATATGTCCAATATGTGTACATTTGTCAAGTCGTTGTCAAGACTTCGTACGTTCTCCTTATACGTCCCACGAGCGACGGCTTCAAAACTACTTTACGCACCCCGATAGGAGAGTTAAACCGAGCGACGGCTCGACAACTAAGTTCGTCACTGCCGACATCGTGTCCTTCAAACATGAAAATGAATTAATATCTTGAATTACGTAGCATGAATTTACTAAACTTCATAACCGCCGCCCCCATATATTATATTTCACCACTCCCCCATACATATCATACCCGGTAAGAACGCCATACTTCTAAGGGTAGGGGTTGCCGCTCAATTGCCCCCCCCCCGCGCCCTGTTGAGGGATTCGAAAGTCTAGAAAAATTCGACGTCGGGGGTCAGAAGAGAAATGTTGTGGTGTGGGTTGGTTCGAGAGTTCGGGGGTGAGGGCTGGTGGGAACCGACCTCTATATCCGGCATCACTCGACACGTGCTACGATAAGGCTGCCACGTTGTGGCCAAGCAGTTTCCGACCGACGGGACTCCTACCCTGAGGAACAACCAAATGCCGTGTGAAATGTTTTAATTGTCATTCGTTCTATCGTATGATATACCTAGGTCAGGAGATTGTTTATCGGGGTGCGGTTTCGTTTTTTTATCGTTGCTGTCAGTGCGAAAGTTCGGTATGGACCTCTGTTATGGCATTGCCTTTAAAAGGCAGGTAATTACCTGTAGATATTTCTAATTGCCTGGGAATAGACAGTTGGAAGGTATTCATAGGAATATGAAGGCGTATAATATGAGGTGAACACCAGGTGGGCGTTGATAGCTCACCTGAGTTTCAGTCTTCATCGGAGCGTGGAAACGGAATGAAAAGCTGCTATCTTCCAAGCTCTACGCAACGAACGCACGAGAGTAACGACGATGAACCAAGCAGTAGGCTACCCTGCTAGGAGATGCTCTGTGTCCCCTACCCTGTCACCTCACACCTCCTTAAACGAGGAGCCTCAGAAAAAAAGGGTGCGCCTCTATCGTAGCAAGCGCCAGTCGTTGCCTCGCTTACCTCGATAGAAGGGCCAACTCGAAGGAAGGCGAGAGCGCGAAGGCCAAAGAGAAGACAAAAATCGACATCAGCCCCCCAACGATCACCGGCTTCCTCCCGACTGCATCGGTCACGTGACCAGAAGCGTAGCTCCCCACGAAACGCCCGAACGTGAAAGAACTCGCCACATACCCGACGTAGTTACCTGTTTGCATAATAACATCGGTACAAAGGATGACGACGGTGGTGGGGTTGGTTTGTGACGCGATTCTTCCCCGAGCGAGGACGCGTGCTACGACTTGTTTGTTTTGATTTGTTTTGTTTTGTCGTCAGTTTTACTTTCCAGCTCAACTCTCCCCCTAGATTTCCAGCGTCTCGTGAACCACTCGCGTGCTTGCTGCAACGTGCGGCCAGTACCCGTTCATTAACTCTTTATATATGATAGCTCTGCGGCCACAAGGCTCTTTCGGTGCTATGACATTAACTTACTAATTGTTATGGCCATCACGTTTTACTTTCCAGCTCAACTCGTAAGAGGTATTACCTCCAGCGATCTTCTAGACAAGCCGTGGTTGGTCACAGGTGTCTTCCCTTCTCCCCCCCCCGGTGCCTGCCTTTATTCATATCGCGCATAGGGTTCAGCATACTCACTATTTTATCAGCTATTTATGCTCGCCGTATTTTATCGAATGTTGCTAACTCACGCTCTCTCGCTTTCCGCTAGTCAATGTTTACGCAAGAAACACTCCCTAAGAGCTACGGTAGGGGTACAGTACAGTACCCCTACTTCGGAGTAAGCCAAGATAATAGTATACGACGTGTACACTTAAGAGAGGGCAAAACACCTGGAGCACAAACAAAGACCAGAACAGAATATTTCCGTTGTTTCCCCAACCTCTCAATCCGGCCTTGACACGCATTCCCATCATGTGTAGACCCCGATTTTTGTGCGATCTCTTCGTTATTGTATGTCCGACGTCCGTGCCAAGTGAATGAAATCCACCCTTTAATCATTATATGCATGCCTCCCTCGGGGCTTGTCGAATCCGACCTCAACGCACTTTCGACCCGGGCACCCTTCATGTAGTGAGATGAACAATCGTGTCTTTAACGGTTCCCCGACTTGAGAGACAAAACTCTCCTACGTCAGGATAAGAGACAACGCCATGAATAGTTACGAGAGGTATTTTCAGCCCGAACCACACGTCGGGGTGAATCATGCTACGTACGGTAGAGATGCACCATTTTTTATATGGGGCTCCTCACGTTTTGAGCTCTATGCCTCTCCCGAAAACTGATTTTGAGAAAAATCAAAAGCGCTACCCGATGAAAAGACCCACATGGCCTAGGTATATAAGGAAAATAACTGCAAAAAAACAAAATCAAATTCCGACGATTTTGGGTTGAGGAGCACCCCGTCATTCAGAAAACGTTTCAGCCCAAACATGCTATCCCTATCGTAGCACGCGTCGGGTGCCCACGCTGTAACACACACGTTTTGGCGTAAATAGCTGCCTTCAGAGACGTCCGATTACCGCGGAAATAGCTTGTCCAAGCACGAATTACCGCAAAACAAAAGAGTTTGGGCTGCTTACTGCTAATTTCCAAAGTCCAAAAGTTGCAATGTGACAGCCAGCGGAGCTGCCCGCGGTTGAAAATGCAGGGGTTCCCTATAGAAATATGTGGCTTTAGTGAATAGGGGACAGGGGGCAACACGAAATTCCGGCGACCCAGATCAATTTCTTACCGCTAACGTGACCTCGCCGGAATGCCGCAATGCGGTAATCCGACATCTTTCTGAATGACGGGGCTCCTTAACCTAAAATCGTCAGAATTCCTTTCATTTGTTTGGAGCAATTTTCGTTTTTTACTTAGGCCATGGCACTGTTCATCGGGTAGCACTTTTCCCCCCCCAAAAAACAGCTTTTGGGCTAGATAAGTGACGCGTTCTACGATAGAGGTAGCACGTTTGAGCATTTTTTTTTTCTGAATGACGGGGCTCCTTAACCCAAACTCGTTGGAATGTCATTCTTGTCTTGCAATATGAATACTTTTTACACCTAGGCCATGGGTTTGGTCATCGGGTTTCTCTTTTAGTTTACTCGAAACAAGTTTTTCGGTGAGGTACAGAGCTCCTCAAGTGACACACCTCAGAAAAAAAATGGTGCACCTTTACCGTAGAAGGTGAGGTATGAAGCTCCTCAAGCGAGAAGCCTCAGTAACAGAATGGTACGACACATAGTTCGTGGTATGCCTACTCGTATATAGGCTATGACGCATGCGACGATAGAGGTGCACCATTTTTTTTCTGAGGCTTCTTTCTCACTTGAGGACCTCTATTATACCCTCATCCAAAAAAACAGATTTGGAGAAAATTAAAAGTGCTCCCCGACGAACAATTCCACAACCTAGGTTTACAACGAACACACATTTCCAAAAAAAAGAATGGACTTCCGACGATTTGGGGTTAAGGAGCCCCGTCCTTCAGAAACATTTTCAGCGAAAAGTGCTACCTCTGCCGTAGCACGCGTCCTATGGTCGAACAGGTACTAGGTATGGTATAGTGGATCGGGTTGCATTTTCGTTGTTGCTCACAGTCAGTGAGAGCTGTTATAGATCTCTTCTGTTGAGGAGCCTCAGAAGCCCTGGGTGCACCCCTACTGCAGCATGTGTCGTTAGCGTCAAATTCAATCGAGTGTGTCGTTAGCGTCAAATTCAGTCGAGTGTGTCGTTAGCGTCAAATTCAATCGAGTGTGTCGTTAGCGTCAAAAAATAGGTCATATATACTGCCTGTAGCTAACTGACTGTAGCCGACTGCCTGTATTGTAGTACAGTGGTACGAGTGGGTTTGCGTCTGTGGGCACCCATAGTAGGAGTTACTTATTAACCCTTGTGGGACCCATGTACATATAGGGACTTGAAAAGCGACATATATATATATATACGGTCGTATCAACCTTTTAGGGAGAGCGTGCAATTTCAGGTACCATCATGCTGCGCGCGTGTCGTACATCTCCTTATATTGCAGGCTGGACACGTCCCCTACCCTGGGGGTCCGGGCTGCTTCGTGTGGTCAAGCACTCGTCAAATAGTTCCAGCACTGTGTTCCTCCCGTTAATAGGAGAAGTGCATTTCGTTCTCGAGTCCGGCTCTGACGACGTACAGAACAGTCCAACTCCACGACCAACGTCTGGCCACTCACACCTCTTCTCCCCCTAGATTCCTAGCGTCGTTTGAACCACTCGCGTGCTCGATTGAGCGTACAGCAAGTGCCCGTTATTTACCTCACTCCATATATATTGCAGCTCTGCGGCCACAAGGCTCCTTTGGTGCTGTGATACCTGCCATCATTGTTCTTCCCTGCATGTTATGCTCCTTCTGTGCATGCGACTGCTTGCAGTCGTTGTCTCCTGTATGTCGGAACTTTAACCGCCTCATCAGAACGTCGTGTGCGTGCGATGTCGCATGTCTGGCGTCGGGACACCACTTGGTAGTGGCGACGCGCGACGACGCGTGCAAGGGTAGAGGCGCACCACTTTTTTTTCTGAGGCTCCTCACTTGAGGAGCTCTTTACCCCAAACTTTAAAACTGATTTGGGGGAAAACCAAAAAAAGTGCAACCCGATGAATAATTCCATGGCCTAGATATACCACGAAACACATTTCCAAAAATAGAACGAAGTCCCGACAATTTTGGGTTAAGGAGCCCCCGTCATTCAGAAACACCAAAAAAGCCAAAAAGGGCTACATCTATCGTACTACGCGTCCGACGCTCTGCGACTTTCTCGGAGAGTCTACGATGCTATTAATAGTAGTGATCACGGCTTTGATATCATTTTTCCCTTGCGAGCGAAGAGCCCATTTGCTAGAGCTGTGAGTCGGCACGACTTAAGTCACCGACTAGTTATTTAGTCGGGACTAATAGTTTGTCGTTTCCTGGAGGTGCCGCCGACTATCCAACTTACTGGGTTTCCATACTTACAGGAAGGATTCTTCAATCGAGGCATGTACTTTTTCTATTGTGGGCGCGGGGAGATGGCTGATTTGGCTCGCTTCGCTCCCTTGACTTACGCCGCCCAGTCGGCTGGCCATCAGCTGTTTTCGCCAGCTGACTCGACGACTAAAGTCAGCTAGTTGGCGAACGGTACCTAACGATTAGTTATTAGTCGTGAAGTCCTGGCGACTCACAGCTCTACCGTTAGCATTTTTTTTTCTCAAAACTGCAGCGCGATTGATTCGATTGGTGCTGTTCTGATTTGTGATTTATGATTTACCGGGCTATGATTTACCTGACACTGTTACCAAGTATGATTTAGCATGCGGCCTACGGTAGGGATAGCAATTTTTTAGCAGAACAGCTTCTGTACGACCGGCTTCTCAACTGAGGAACTGACGACAATATTTGGAGGTCACCATGTTGTTTCCAAGCTGCTTTATAAATATTGCCCATGCGATTGATCAGCGATGTTCAGTGAACAAATGTTTGTCGAAGTGGAGTTTTGAGTGAGGTATGGAGCTTGTCAAGCGAAGATCCTCGGGAAAAGTGAGGTGCACCTCTACCGTACGAGAAAGAGTCTTCTGATGTGGATCATCACAAGTTTTCAGTGTGATGTACTAACTAGATGAGTGGGAGTAATGAGGATTTTTCGGTCCGTGCGAAACGTCCATCAAAGCTGCATTAGGCAAGGCTGACCGCCGGCACTCCCATACCAGGCAGGCCGAACGTGTAATATATGCACACTATTATATATGCACAGGGTGATGACGAGGTATCATATGTAGCACCTGGTACCTGGTATGTAGTATCGGTATGATATCTACGTACCAGTACAGGACAGCACTACGATACGTGTTAATAGTGTACTCCTATACCCACATCATAGTAGGGTCTGCAGCACCGAAGCCAGCCGAAGCACACGACGCACAGCACAGCAGGACCGTAGTTACACGAGTACTGATCGTATTTTGTGATTTTCATCGGGCCCTACGCCAAACCGACCCCACACCACACACCCCACACATTAATGCTGGTGTTCGGCGAGCTCGAGGGGAGCAAGGGCTACTCGTGCACCGAGGGGTAGGAGAGGGGGTGAATCTGGTTTCGAATAGGCCCTTTGGAAAACGAGTAAAAATTCAAAATCCTCTCGAAAACCAAACCGACTCCACACACCACACACCACGCATGTATACTGGTGTTCGGCGAGTTGTAGGGGTGCGAGGGCTTCTCGTACTCCGGGGGATAGGAGAAGGAGTGGATCTGCCACCAAAAAAAAGCGACCCGCACCGGACCTATATTTGTTTGGCACAAAAACCCAACTAAAAAGTCCAGCTGCTTGCTTTGTATACGAGTCAAAAATTCAGAATATCCCCGTAAAATCCTCCTCGTGCGATACGAGCACTCGGTTTTGGGAATGTGACCAAGCCTCTCACAGCTGCTGCCATAGGACCTCACGGGAAAATCCCGCGTGCTCCGGGCGTAACACAGAATAGTAGAAGCATGCCTGCTCATCTCTGCCGTAGTGGGGTGTCGTTCACGCTCGCGACGAGGAGGTGTCTTGACGGGTGTGTGGAGCTGTTCTTCAAAAAATGGGGCCAAACCTGCGTGTTTTTCGATGTTTGAAAAACAATAATTGGCCAAAAATGACCATCCGCCGGCACCGTCAGTATCCCGCCCACAGAGCTCCACGAGACCCAACCAAGTGCTGCGGATGGGGGCGAGAGTACTTTTGAGCGGCCTTGAAGGCATCAAGCAGTGGGATGCCTTGTGAGCACCGCGGTAGCGAATGTTGCTGTCGTCGCTTCAAGCGCTCGAGTATGTGGTATTGCTGCATGCCCGCCTAAAAAATGCAGTTTTTGTTTATCGAAATCCCTTTTAGCTTTCATTTTTATTTTTTTGAGCAAAGGGAGAGATGAAAGGTGGGACGCTACACCCACTCAAATCGAGCTCCCTCTACGAACTCTTGACGACTTGACATGAAACCGGCGAGAGAACCTTCCCCCTGTCTTGCTTGTCAATCCGACCCCGGGCTCATTGCGATCGGTTCAGTGTGCGTCGTGCAATGTGCATTCTAGCCCGGCCTTAGACAGACAGACATACATACAAAGTTTGGAAAAAATTAAATATCGGGACCCTCAAACTTTTTTTTTTCGGTTTTTATCTCGAATTCCTTTGCGTGTGCGCCTACTGCTGTACGTGCGCGACCCAATTAGGGAGAGGATTCTTTAAATCCTCATTATGAGTAGGCCTGAGATCGTACCAGGTACCGGCACGTACCCAAACTGAATACTGCCGTTGCAGTTTTGGTTTTACGTGCATACAAACATACAAACAGCAGCAATACGAGTAGCATACCTGGTATATGGCTCCAGATGTACACCCTTTTAGAACCCTGCCGACGTTTTTAGGGACGAACTATTAATAGGTGTGTTGTATCGTTTGGTAAAAGGGTTAAAAACGCCATACGTATCATACGTGTATACGCACAGCTGTCTCAAGAACACTATGCGGCTTCGAGGTTGCGCTTCCCATGCTATTGGTGCACAACTCTTCTCTAGCTATGTGGCTAGCTTAGGGTTTAGGGGCGATAAAAAGGCGGAGAGGCAGCCCCGCGTAACGTAACGCGAGTATCAAATCACCTACGTCTCACAACAACAGAACAATTGAGTCTGCTGTTGTATAACACGTTCGGGATGCGAAGCTTTTTTTTTTAGACTATCATATGTATGTTTTCTGCCTCGCCCTCCGTCCGCCCACCCCTGTCCCCTCCCCCCTTGGATAAAACGCCACCGTCGTTTCCACCACACCAGGCGTAACCGCGGCGGTAACGGCATTGAACCGACGTCTGCGATGCGCGTAACAAGACCCGTGATCGGCGACCGGGCACCTCGAGCTCTGGAAAACGGCGACCCCGCGCAAAAAACGTGTCGGGGTTTCCACGGGGACACAGGCGGTGTCGGGAAGGGGAACGTTTTAGGAAGCAAGCCGTCTTCCTCCTCTGGAGAGGAACGGCGAATCAATTACCTCGGAGCGTCAATCCCGCCTCATGGAGACTTCTCCGTGGGACGGCGAGCCAATGGCATCGGAGCGCCAATTCCGCCGCATGGAGATAACCTCGGAGCGCCAAAAATCCCGCCGCATGGAGACTCCTCCAACGGTTACGCCGCACCCTCGGACACACAGGTGCTGTTATTGCGCCGCCGCCGCCGTGCCTCCCCGCGAGCGCGCGTTTCCGTGGCATTTTTCGTCGGCGTGGTACACCTGGCCCTGGGTCTCCTGTTTGCGGCGAGATTAGTTCCGGTTGAAGGCGTCAGCGGAGGCCGAGGCTTCGGCGCCGGTTACGACGATAGCGGTGGTGGTAGTGGAGGTGGTGGTGGTGGTGGTGGTAGCCGGGGCTACGGCCGTTACGGCGGTAGTGGTAGTAGCGGTGGTGGTGGTAGTCGCGGTGGAAGATCAAGTGGCGAGTGGCAGCACCCCAGCTCGAGGCCTCCCACTGACACCAACCCCTGGGCTGGTGGAAACCCCTGGGCTACTGATGGGAGTTCCGCAGAGAGCGTGAGGAGCGGAGGCGTTGACCGAACGGGGAGGAGAGAAGAGGGTGGAGGTGGAGGCCGACGCGGGGGGAGGGGAGCGGGGACGCCGGAGGCGGAGGAGGCGAGAGGGTGGTCGGAGAGGAAGCGATCAGAGTCCATGCGAGATATCATCGAGGCGAGAATATATTTGTTTAGCATACCACACACTTTTGGGTTCCAACCGTTTTGAGACGCACACGCACCAATGCCGAACGACAGCGAAGCATTTTGGTTGGGTTGGTTGGGTTGGGTTGGGTTTGGGTGCGTCAGCACGAGTGGGGTGGGTGGGTGGGTTAGGTTGGGTTGGGCCTGCTAGCGACACGACAACTGCCCCGGACTGGCTGCAGCTTTAAATTGACGCGATCTCGAATGGGGTCTCTAGTTTTTGGCGCGAGGTGAAGTAAAACTCATTTTTCGTTTGCCTTCCGATAATGTACAATGCATAATCCATTCCGATATCATCCAAATATCATAGAACGGGTACTCGTATCACTTTTTGGCGGTACATATCATACTTAGGTATCGAACTCCCCCCACACCATGAGTAGGTTGACCCGCCCTGATCCATCAGGGGGGTCAGTTGCTATATCAATGTCTTGACACGTTCCTCCGACTCTCCCGGAACAGTTGGCTAAGGCGGACGCTAAGGCTGTAAGAGCGGCCGCGGAGGACGCGGCGGCGGTGGCGGCGGACACGGCCGAGGCAGAGGCGGCGTGGGCGGCGGCGGGAGTGGGGAGCGGCGGGGGTGGCGGAGACAACGCGATGCTGTTTCTGGAGTGCGAGGTTAATGGCTGCCCGCTAAGGGCGTTTGTCGACACCGGCGCACAGGTGGGATCAGGGAGGGGGCTAGGGCGTTTTGAATTTCCTAAAAAAAAAATCTGCGAGCCACCTAAAAAATCGTAATAAAAAATTGTAATATTTTTGCTGTTGTATCTGGTATGTTTTAAACTTTGAAAACATGGTCAAGTCTACTGGTCGCTTTACCAGTCGTGGCACACAAAACATACCAGGTAAAGTACCAAAAAAACTACCTGGTACGATTTTTGAGTTTTTTTTTGTGCTTTTGGACGTTTTTTCTCTCCAAATCACGGGACGGCGTCGACCCAACCCAACCCTATCCCCAGCGCTAACCCAGGCTAAGGCTACGTACGCCCTAAGCGCGGCGTCGCCGCGCGTTTTGATTTTCCTGAAAAAATATGTAGACCACCTCAAAAATCGTTGTACAGGGTTTAATGGTGGTGGTATAGTAACTGCCTTGCCCCGATCGCGGCACTTCATTCGGCGCCTGGCGACCGTTGTCGAAGGCGTGCGCCGAGCGCTGCGGGCTAACCTCCCTCGTCGACACGCGCGAGGGCCGCTAAGCCAGCAGCCCGCTTTGATTTGTGTGGTCGGAGCTGTAATCGTCCATTTGTTTGACCATTGTTTTCCTCTGGATTCCCAAGAGGGTTAATGTAGACTTAACCCTTTAACTGCTGCAAAAGATATCCCACTCTAATTCCGAGAGATTTGTCCGCCAAAACATGGTTACAGTTCTAAAGGCGTTAGTTAACGGTGGTAGCGTGACTGCGTTGCCCCGACCGCCGCGCGACCTCATTCCGCGCTATTGAATAGGTGACCGTGATGTCAAAGGCGTGCGCCGAGCGCTGCGGGCTTACCTCCCTGATTGACACGCGCTTTGCCGGGAGGGCTGTCGGAGTGGGCTTTGCTAGGATTTTGGGGCGAATCGACGACGCAAATATCAGGTGCAAGCTCTCACCATATTAGCACCCGCCCCCCTCCCCCTCAACCCCCCCGCAGCTCACCCTTCATGCGACTCGCCGAATGCCTCACGGCGCTTCGCGCTTGGTGCACGCGATGTCTGCCTGGTCGG
>JAYJMJ010000001.1:6009517-6022955 GCA_036873875.1 Laminaria ephemera
AGTTACGACTAGGGAGGGAGAAGGAGAAAGAAAAAGTGCGAAGATAATAGATGGGATGAGCAAAAAAAAACAAAAAACAAAAAAACATCGAATTGCACGTTCACATGTTCTCAAGCCCAGTTTTTGAATTAGGTACAGAGCTCCTCAAGTGAGGGGCCTCAGAAAAACAATGGTGCGCCTCTATCCTAGCATGCGTCATTGCGCGCGAAAGCGGGTACCCCCCACCCAGACTGTCACCGACATCATCAGCCGCCCGCGGCCGACCTTTACCCCTCGCCACCCAGTCAATCGCCGATATGCGCCTTATCTCAACGTTGCGCGGTCGGATCATTGCGTGTGAAAACAGGTACCCCCGACCCAGGCAGTTGCCCACATCATCAGTCGCCCGCAACCGGCCTTTGCCTACTAGGGGAAAGGGGGCTGTTACGCAATTACTGCGTCGCAAACCTATAACATACCGCTCCCGACATCTCGCCGTAGTGACGTAACGCGGTATACCGGCATCCTTGGTACCCAAAAAGCATCCAACGTCCAACATCTCATAGAGCTATGACATCGCCACCCACTAAAAACACTCCTGAGGTATTCTTCACTCCAGAGAGACTGGAGTCTGTCCTGTGACCACGGACTTGAATATGGCGATGATGAGCCAAATGTGAGAACAACAACTACGAAGCCATCATCAGTCGCCCGTGGGCGAGCCTTATCTCTGTCCTTGCGCAGCTTCGGGTTGTCGGTGCCGATGTCAACAACGCAGGGGAGCACGCGGGCCGCGCGCGAAAGAAGGTACCCCCCACCCAAACAGGCGGTCGCCCCTCATTAACCGCACGCGGCCGCGACCCTTAACTCTGGTCCTAACGCTAAGTTGCCGACACCAGTCTCCCGCGACCGACCTTTAACTTGTATCCTAACCTTATGTCGCCGACATCAATCGCCCGCGGCTGACCCTAACCCTAAGTCGCCGACATCACCAGTCGCCAGCGGCCGAGCCTTACCTCTTGTCCTTGCGCAGCTTCGGGTTGTTGGTGCCCACGTCGATAACGCAAGGGAGCACGCGGGCCGGGTGGAAGCCTGCCGCGGCGACGTAGAGGTCGAGCTTTCCGATGGAGATGCCCATGCCGTTCATGCCGAGGTCTCCGAGTCCGAGGATTCTCGACCCGTCGGTCACCACGATGGCATCCACCTGACAAAAAAGAAGCAAAAAAAACAACGATGGTTGACGCTGAGATCTAACTATTTCGCACAGAAGATAGTACTGTAGAGTTAACATAGTAGAATTAACATTTTTTCCGTCTTCGCACTAAAGACAGTACTGTAGAGTGACTTCATAATTTCGCGTCTTCGGGAACACGAAATGAAATTTAACTGCTTCTTACTGACAATAAAATATGCTTGAAGTGATTGAAGTATTTCCCGTCTTCGGGGACACGAAATCGGTCACCACGATGGCGTCCACTTGAACATCAAAAACAAAACAAAAAAACTAGAGTTGACGCTGAAAAATATTTTCGTGGCAAATGAAATAATAATATTCGTGAACTAATTATTTCCGTCTTTGGGGAAAAAACATCGTACTAATAATTAGAGTGATTTTGGCCCGAGGATTCTCGACCCGTCGGTCACCACTATGGCGTCCACCTGAAACAAAAAAGTAAGAATAAAAATAACAATGGTTGACGCTGAAATTTGCCTGCTTCATACTGAAGATAGTATAACTGTCGCTAGGAACTCGCGCAGCAGGACATTTGTTAGCTGTCATCAACTTGTGTGCGCTGGTTTACGGCGGACGCTTCTGACAACTCGAAACGAGTCCCTAATGTTTGGCGCAGTCAAAGTTATAACTCGCCTTCCTCGAAATAATAGAGTGGTTGAACTATTTTCCGTCTTCGGGGACGCAAAAATCGCACAATAATCGCGCAAAGTGAGGAGCTGGTCGCTCATCGGTTCGAGTTTCTCGTTGGTCGGCTGACAACGTGTTCCGTTAACTATTATGGGCACCACGCAACCCTAAGAGTCTAACCCCTGACGCACTGACTGGCGTTGTGGCTTGGTCAGCCAAGGTTCAGGCCCACAGAACCCTGAAATCAAACCCACGGCCCTTACTGGCCCCTTCGCTGGTCTAATTGTGCAACCAGGACACCACACTCGCTATCCTCGGAGCTGAGTTCAACGATTATGTCTTGCTTTCTGTTTTCATTGTATCCCCTAGCGGATGGGTAAAAATGAAGCTAAAGCCCACCACACTTCCATTTATGTGTCGTGTGTCACTTTGACTTCGTTGCCGAAACCACGGTGTTACCGTGGCAACGGCAGCGCAAGCTAAATTCGATGACAGCCTTCTGTTTTCCCTGTCCCACCTGTCATGGACTGACCTCGTGGCTCGGCCAGTTGTACGCGATGGACACCATGTGTCCCTTGTCGCGGGACGAGAAGTACATGCCCCTCGCCACCCGAAACATGCGGGAAAAGTTAAGGCAAGCCCACCCCACCGTGGGCGTGTACACCACCGAGGCCATCTCCGCAAAATTGTCCATCAAAACGCGGTAATACAACTGCAAAAAACAAACAAGCGTCAAACGTACAAGGGGGAGACAAAAGTCGGGTCGGGGGTAGAGGTGGAAGACCAGGGACGGGGTGGGAGGTGGGGGACAGGGGTGGAAAGTGGGGGATAGGGGTGGAAGTTCGTAGGGGTGGCCCCACGGTCGGCGTGTCACCACCGAGGCCATCTCCGCAAAGTTGTCCATCAAAACGCGGTAGTACAACTGTAATGACATAAGGTTAGCGGCAATTGTGAAGGGGGGAGAAGGTTGGGTCGAGTTTTGTACTGCGGGTACTGCTTGTACTTAAGTATTTCGCGGTTCGATACTGCCAGTCAAATATTCTTGCGCGTGCTGCTGCCCTGATGTTGGACGGATCAGAAAACGTCGCGGCTGATACCCAGCATATGCAATACCACTTCCTGCCACCGCTGACTATAAACGGTGAAACTTGTCGGCGAGATGTGATAACAACAACAGTACCATTCCCGTGCGCACTGCTGCTTGGTACCAGCGTGACAGAGCCGGGTTGGAATTTAGCCACCCAAATTCACCGAGCTCCACGAATTCAGCACAGCTATGGACACGAGCAGCACAGGACGGAGGTGCTACTTAGGAGCATTCATAGACCCCGTCCGTGTCGAAATCCGTGCTGCTTTCGTCGCGCACGGTGACAGAGTGACAAAATAGTGTATTGATCCATCGGAAGCGGCCAAGACGTGTTCTTCCGGTGTGTGCGGATAAAGCTTGCCTTGAAACAAACAGGGAACCAGTTCTCCGAAAAAACACATTCAATCGCTGACAGCAACCGGACCACACACACAAATAAGGCGTGTGAACACGCTAAATGCGAGAACAACGAGACTTGGGCAAGCACTACCGAATGCTGCAGCAGTGTAAATGATGAATTACCGCTCCGTTTTGCCCTTCAATTACCGCTAGGTACTCCCAATTCCGGATATATTCACCGTAAACGATGAACAAACGATTCGTTTTGCCCTTGAAATCCCTTTAGGTACTCCCACGTCCGGATATTGTCAGCGTAAATGACGTATTACATTTTCGTTTGCCCTTGAATTCCTCTCCTTAGGTACTCCCACTTCCGGACATTGTCAGCGTAAACCATGAAGTACCGTTTCGTTTGGCCCTTGAATTCCCGTTAGCCACTCCCAATTCCGGATATTGTCGGCGTAAACGATGAACTAGGGATTGTCGTTTTGGTTTGACCTTGAATTCCCGTTAGGTATTCCCACTTCCGGATATGGTCAGCGAAAACGAGTAATTACCGTTTCGTTTTGCGCTTGAATTCCCGTCAGGTACTCCCACTTCCGGATATTGTCTGGAGTGAGTCCGGCGGACACCATTTCATCGTTCGGATCCCGGGCCGCCTTGTCCCATGCTCCTTCCCTACGGAAGCAGAATTTGGAAATGGAGCGCAACAAAGGGGTAGAAGAAATTGGAAATAGACTGCAGCAAGGGGGCAGGGGTGGGGGGGCTCGGGTCTTGTCCACACTATCATACCGGCGAAAAAATCCGTGCTGCACAAGCTTAGTAGCAAAATACGGAGATCCCTAGTGCCCCTTCCCTGTGGAGAGACGCGTTGTCGCACAGCCTGCGGGCATCCTCCGGGCTGGTACGTAGTGAAGCATGATCTTTCCGGTCTTCACCAGCTCTCGAATGAAGAAGAAGCGCAAAGCGATATGCTTCGTTCGCGGGCTGTATGTGGCGCTACCCGCGACGGTCAGTGCGCCAGTGCTATCGCAATAGATGGACACTGTGCTGAAGCCCGTGAAGCTTAATTTCAACAAAAAGTTAGAAAGGTACACGACTTCCTTCGCCCCATAACTGATAGCCATGAGTTCGGCTTCCACCGTTGACTGCGTAGTCAGCGACTGCATCTTAGCCCCGAAGCTGGTAGGCCCTCCGCTCAGGAAGAAGATCGACCCAGCAGTTGACTTGTGGGTGTCCGAGTTCGCCGCAAAAGATGCATCTGCATAGCCGTGCATCCGAAACTGTTCTCTCTTGTAGTCGATGGATAAGTCTGGGTGTCCTTCAGGTACCTCAGAGCGTGTTTGGTGGCAGTCATGTTCGACTGTGCTGGTTTGCCGCATACCCTCGTCTGCTATCGAGAGACAGCGTAGCACATGTTGCAGCAGTTGCACTGAGACAAGTACAGCACCGACCCGACCATGGTAGAGCTTTGTTGCTGTCGTGCCCAGCAGTGTTTCCTCTGGTTGCTTGTTCGAGAGCTCCGATCCATATCCCTGTGTGTGCACAGGGTTTTCCATCCCGAGCTCTCCAGGATGCTGTGGACGTAGTCCTCCTGAGCGATGGATACAGTCCCCCTGTCGTAGTCGCGAGTGACATTCATACCGAGGATGAGGCTGCTCCCCCATGTCTGTCATCGCGAAGCGGTCCAGGTAGAGCAGCTGGGTGGGGGTGAATGCGCTGTCGAAAGCATCACACCCGTGTTTCCTCTGGTTGCTAGCTCGAGAGCTCCGATCCGTGTCCCGGTGTGTGTACAGGATTGCAGTCCTCCATCTCGAACCTCTCCAGGATGCTGTGGACGTAGTCCTCCTGCGTGATGGATGCAGTCCCCCTGCCGTAGTCGCGAGTGACATTCATACCGAGGATGAGACTAACCTCCAGTTGGATTTGAAAGTATCGTAGCTAGGAGAGTAACATAGTGCTGCGAGCAGCCACACATGTCTGTCGTCGCTCTCGTCCATTCCACTGATCAGGATGTCGTCGACGTACAAAGGATCACAAAGGTGTCATAGCTCCCGTATGTGAAGACGAAGGGTTCAAACTGCGCGGGCGTGAAGCCGACGTTCAGCATCACAGCGTTGACGGTGTCGTACCACCGGACCGGTGACTGTGCCAGGTCGTACAGGCTGCACTTTAGTTTGTAAACCATTGGTTCACCGGTCTTGGCATCCTTGACCTCTTGTCCGGGGGCCGTCTTGACGTACGCGTCACGACCCTCGATCTTAGACAGGAGGAAGGCCACTTCAAATACTTCTCACAGTAATCTAAGTTTGTTTTCCGTACCACTTCGTCGAGTTTCCATATTGGCCATCCATTCTCGCACGCGATTGCCAGGACCATGTGGATGCTGCCCATGCAGACACCGGTGCGTATGACTTTCCATGGGCGATACCCGGTTTTTGTACGTATCCTTGGACGACAAGCCTCGCTTTGAACCGTCCGCCCGTCTGTTGCTTGAAGACAAAGCTTGATGCGATGATCATGCTGTCCTTGGGTATCCTGGTGATTGGGACCAGCTCGTACACCTGATGTCCATGAGGCTGTCCGTGTCCTTGTTGATGGCGTTCCCCCATTGAGTACGCTCCGGCGAGTTGGTGGCGTCAGTGTACGTGTGGGGGATTTGAAGCGCACGCTTCTCCTCCTCCGACAATATTTTGTCAGCAGGGTTCGAAGCGGCGTACGTGAAGGCAGAAATTAATATCCATCGAAGTGAGCGTAACCCCCACACATAGCCGTGGTCTTGATCCGCGGTGTTTTACTCCGCGAGATAGAGCAGCTGGTTGGGGGTGAGAGCGCCGTCGGAAGTATCGTCCGTGTTTGGATTTAATATCGTGCTGGCGCGAAATCATCCGAGGCTATACAGCCGGTGCCTCTGCAGGCGCGGCAGGCGCAGCAGCAGATGCGACCCCTGGTGAAATAACAGGTGCGACCCGGACGACGATGCTCCAGCCTCTTGCGAGGACGCTTCCTCCTCCGGGGATGACGCACTAAACTGGTGTCCTGCACAAAAGGGGAGGGGCGCACTAATGGTTCTCGCACTAACGCGAAACAACGACTGTGCCAGTACAGTACATCGCCCTACGCGAACGCCATCCACTTACCGGTACTCCTCCAGGACTTTCGCTGTCTGCACGTCCAGCACCATAAACGAACGCGCGAACAACGAAAGGGTACGGAAGCAACGAATCAGACTCGCAGTAGTGTCTACGGCTTGGCCCAGCTTCGATAAAATGGTTGATAGTCCAAAGTAACTCCTCATTACATCTTCGTTCCGAGAACGTTTCCAGGCGGTCTGGGTTGGGGCTAGGGTTTAATGTCAAGCACATTTCAATACTTTTAATGGGAAATTTCTTCGAGTACAACGGCCGGCATCCATTGCTCGCGTGACCTGTTTACCGCCCACTTCGCGGATAACCAGATTGGAACGTCGGTTACCGTATGACATAACACGTACGATTGCATAACCCCTCGGACAAACTTGCAAGCTAGTTCTCTCGACAACGGGGAAAGTGCAAACGCCGCACGATGCGTCTATCGAAAGGTACGGACGAGCTCTTTCGACAGCCACTATCTTCGCTTTGTGTGCCTCCCTTATGTTGTTGGATAAAATCGGCTCAGAAAATCATCCCAGGGGTGTTTTCTTGCGTGTTATAAGGTACCAGTATACGGTATCCGAAAATGCGCGATGCGACGCCCCCCTCCTCGTGGTCACGACAGTACAGTAGTAACCGCCGCCATACTGGGTCAGGTCGGGCCCTACGCCAAACACAGTTCACCCACCCCGCTTTAGATAATAAAGAAACACGGCATCAGCCGCTGACGCAAAGTCAATTAACTGAAAGGTTTATCAGCCACTCGCGTGCAATAAAAGCACCGCTCTATTGTAGATGCGGGTGATTCGACACCCCGGGGTTGGGGTGCGTCATTTCCCCAGCGAAAACTGGGTCTTCAGAATAACGCCTTCTGGCCCATTTCCTCGGGAATATTCTTTGGCGGGTCAAACCCGTGAATATGGCAAAATACTGGGAGGCTTGAGTTCAGAGGTGACAGGCTTATCAAAGTCGGTGATAATCGCCTTCAATGTCACACGGCCGGTGACTTTTTCTTGGTGAACACATGGCCGATAAACCGCATTGATCACAAGTGCTAGAGGCGTAAACGCGAGAGAAAGGCAGGGCGTCACCTGTTCTTCCATGGTGACCATGCGCGCGGGCAGCAACCCGCGCAGGTGAAACCGTTCCCTCTCCGACCACAAGAACGCCGTGCCCTTGTTTACCAGAGGGTCGGCCAGGACGGGCTTACCCAAATCTCTCACGTACGTCGGTAGCTCCTGTCATGTCGTCGGTGTGCACACGCGGTTCGGGTGGGGTTAAAGCATGGCTTAGGGCTACGACTAGACCACCAACACCACCACCACTACCACCACTACCACTACCCCTACCGCCACCGCTACCCCTACCACCACCAATACTACTACCACCACCACCACCACCACCATCACCACTACCACCACCAAAACCGCCACCACCACCACCACCGTCGCCACCACCACCGCCACCACCTCGCGTTTGTCCCTTCTGACTGCTCACGGCAGCGTCAACTCGAATTGTAGCCTCCGCCCGACAGCCCCCAAAAGCCCCATGACGCCTCAATGAAGCCCACCCTGAAACTTGTCTGGTTTGCTGGCTTGTATTTGTTCCTATTTTCGTATTCAGTACGTATGGCATTCATGGCCAAATGCCTTTACGGTACTGGCGATTCATATCTCTGGTTCGTAGTTATGACAACAGAGCTTGTACGAGTACCTCTTTCGGATGAAGAACCAGCACGGGCACTAGATGTGCAGGATGTGGATGGGTAGAAAGAACACACGAACACACACACCTGACGTAAATCCGGAACCCCCCTGTGGTACCTCCAGCGTTGTTCATTTTTCCCTGATTTGGTAGTCTCGATTGCCTTTGAAAGCAGAAACAAAAAACACACACACACAGCAGAGCAGGAGCGATGGTGACGACGCTTGTGAAATGAGCAAGATAAGACAGATTTCGGTATCGACTGATTATAACGCCACCCCCGATTTAGGGACAAACTACTCGAAAATAGAGTCGGATTGTTTTTGCATACGAAGTAGTAAGAGGGTTAGGGTCCACGAAAATTGGTTTGGATGCACAGGAGCTGTGTAGGCACTTTGAATAACCCTCTTTGGACCCATGTGTAGTGACCAACATTTCGTCGGGTGCGATCTTACCAACCGTCTAGTGGTATCATAGCGCGCAGCACTGCAACTTAAGTCAGCACTGCAACCTAAGTACTATCTTGCTGCGCACGTGTCGGAGACTCTCCCTGAATTGCAGCTCGTGTACACCCCCCACGTCAGCGGCCTCGGGGCTGCTTCGTGTGGCCGATACTGTCATTGGCACATGTTTGTTTTTGCGGGTCTTCCCCTTTTATTCCTAAAGCTGCACCCACGTTTGGGGGCACACCACTTGTAATTAGAGTACAGTAGAGGTCCCCCAATAAGGCGGTCTGGGTAAAGCGGTATCCCGATATAAGGCGGTCGAAATCGCTTGGCGCGGCCGGGGAATTGCACTCATAACCTGGATTGAACAAGGTGGCTTCCCCCAATAAGGCGATCATATTGCTCTGGCACGCCACCGCCTGCCTGGGGGACCCCTACTGCTGTACCAGGTATGTCGATTTTTGCAGCAGCAAAAGGGTCAAGACAACCCCAACAGGGTTTTAATAGGAATCCTTCTAGGACTTCATGCTTCAGCGGTGAAAAGGAAAGCCAACAAAACAACGACGACGACAGGATAGAACACGAAGTAGCCCGGGTCGCTAGATTAGGGGATGCTAAAACGAAAGGAGTCGTACGGCACGCGCGCCGGCATGATTCTACGTGCCCGCAGTATTGCGCGCGTGCACCATTAAAAGACACCCTTTTGATGAACCGACCAGCCTTTGTAAGTTCGAAACACGCCAGCAGGGTATTATTCGTTGTGTAGCACATCTACGACAACCAGTACCTGGTACATGTTATTTGGATTTGTAAATTTGAAAAACGCCAGCCAGCAGCAGTATCGTTCGTTGTGGAGCACATCTACCACCACGGCGGAATAGCAAGTCTGCTGGATATGCGGGCGGACGTGTCAAATCCACGCGGTTTGAATTCCTGGGACTCAGGGAGGGTATTTTTACATTTTTCAGGTTTGACATGGGGAGATTCTTAAAAGGGCAATAACCAAAAACAGGTATACCTGGTCACTTTTGACCCAAAAACAGGTACATACTCAGATCAAGTGAAAATGACGCCGCAGGAGCCACGCGATTGGTCTAAAGGACATGGTACCTGGTATCTGTTTCTGAGGTGAAATGACCCAGGTATACCTGTATATGGTTACTAAGGCTGGGTTTCAACTGTGTTTGGTTGTGGTTTTAGGCTAAATCACTTGCTTACAGTGTACTCTTTGTTTAAAGTATTGCTCACCACGTGTCATTCTGTCGTTCTGCCGTTCACAATGTACTTTGCTTTTTTTTCTTTTTCTTTTTTCTGACTATTCAACCATCGCCTACTGGGACGACAACAACGGAAGATGAATGACCACTCGTAAGATAAAATAAAAACGAAGACTGCGCAGACTCTGTAGGCAAGTGGTTTTTGGCCAATCGCAGGGCACTCGTGGCGTGCGTTTATTTACTTGGTCTCAGGCTGCACCTGTTTTTGACTCCAAGCGGAACAGGTGTACCTGTTTTTGGCTATTGCCCTTCTTCAAAAATTGTTGTTGGTGGACGGCGAGATTCGAACTCGCGATTCCAAAAACCCATGTTCTGCGGTCGACGCCATTTGCTAAGGTATTAGAGGGTATTCGTCCGTTTGACTACTGGTAAAAGGTTTACTAATTGCCCACCCAAACTAAAATCCTGATAACACTCTCCCCTCCTGGGACGGCGGGATAGCAGGTCAGTCGGATATACCGGCAGACGTGTTAAATCCACGCGGTTCCAATCAGGTAGAGTATTTTTCAGGTTCGACATCTGGTATCTGGGGAAATTCTTAAAAGGCTATTTTTGGTGGACGGCGAGATTCGAACTCACGATTCCAAACACCCATGCCCTGCCGACGACGCCATTTGTTGAGGTACTAGAGGGTACTGTATTATTAACAGTCCGTTTGACCACAGGTAAAAGCGTTTGAAATTGCCTACCCAATTTAAGCTTTGCAACAACGTGCATCAAATCGTCGGTTGACGGCATTCTTGTCCCTTGACGGACATCCGTCAAGGTACTCCCCACCCTAAAAACAGTATATTACGTCTAGAGAGGCGTTGACGAGTCAAATCTACGTAGACAGCCAACTATCATCTGTGCTAAACCGTGCTGGTATATAGATGGTGCACGTACAAACACAATCCAGCAGCAGTGGTGTACTCACTTCAAGACCACCCCGTGACAAGCCAATTTAGATGGTCTTATCTCTATTAATACTACAGAGTATGGTCTTATCATTTACAACGATACTGCAAAAATGATCGTATACTACTGCCAAGTAGTTACATTTCGTGACAAGCCCATTTACCTGGTCTCATCGCTACTATGGTCTTAAACCGGATGGTCTTAAATGGGAACACTGCTGTACGAACAGCTCAATAAGCGAGGCCTTGACGCGGGCCCGGAAGAGCTCGCTGGGTATAAGAAGGCGCTTGCAAGAGCGGGAAGGTGGTTGTCTCGAAGATGGAGATTGCCTTCAGCCATACCCAACGTGTACAGTGTACAGTACAGGACACCTACACTCGTACCAAGAAAACATGCAATGAGAAAGTCAAGCTGATATTTACAGGGAAAGGAGAGGATTATGCCGTTTCGGGAACCGATGCGGCGTAATCTGCCGTTTATTTGAACGCGGGAGAATTAAGGTTGTTGTTCCATGATCTGTTACCGTCTGTGGTTCGGGTTTTAACCATACCAGATCAAGTACCAAATAATATATGGTATTATCGTGGTAGTCTCTAGCTGCTCGGCGGCGAGCCTCTAGACTAGCTGCTCAGCAGTGAGCCTATAGGGATAGCGTGGGATCGGATTCCTTGGAGTAGGAGTGGGGAGCGATGGGCGAAAGCTCTTGCTGTGTTTTCACCAGAAAAGAAAACTCATAATAGGTTTGTTATCGTAGCTCATTCCTACGTACCGTTGACCATGACGTCCGTGAGATCGAGATCGTTCGTCTCTTCACTCAGGCGTTTTCGTCGATCCAGTAGCTCCTGCATCGCTTTCGTGCCGGATCCATCATCTTTATCGCCGCCGCTGCTATTGCTGCTGTTGATTTCGCTTTTGTTTTGCTTCGTGCCGCTGACGGCGAGGGTAATGGCCGCCTCGGCGATAGAGTCTCTCTCGCGAATACGCTCAGCGGCGTAGGCGCGAAGGAGGGCCGCCTGCGGACACGGCCAGGCAGATCGCAATCATGTTGTGGTATTGTTTTTAGGTTCGACATGTGTCAGAAAGTCGTAAAATCTTATTGTTATTATTTTCATTTTCCCTCCGACCATGTGCAGCGTGAGTATCAACCACAACAAATGACGAAGAAACTGAAAACGAACACGTAACCCGTAGAGAAAACGAAATTGTACGACAGCCAACAAAGTTGACGCACAATTAGAAAGCCCGCGAAAGCCAACTTCATGGTTTCTACCCCTCCTTGCATATCTATCAAACTAGGACCAGTGGTTATTGGTGGACGGTGGGATTCGAACCCACGACTCCAAAAACCCATGGTCTGCTGACAACGCCATTTGTTATAGTGCTAGAGGTAATTGGTCTGTTTGACTACTAGTAGAAGGTTAACCGATTGCGCACCCAAACTTGGCCTTAGAACACGCAGCGCATGTAGCAAAATTAGTGCAAGTTGAGTGCTGAGAGTTGGGGTTAAATATTAACCCAGTTGGGCAGGGCTATGAGTTGCCTGACTATAAGTGGAGTCAAGCAGATCATACGCATGGTACGTACAAGAAAAAATAGGGCAAGGAGTTGCAGTTTACTGCTTGACCACCAAAGTACCTGAACCTCTCATCTTCTCTCCACACACCTATAAAGGCTGGCTCGGAATTTTTACACGGCAGTCATTTAGCTTCCTCGGGACTTAAATAGGGATACTTTGTCGATAACGACTTGTGCGGGTTCCGTTCAGAGAGTTGGGGTTTGCTGTTGGCCTCTATGGGAATCAAAGGGGGGGCAATCCACTAATAGACGACCGACAAGACCGTACCTGACACACTGTAGTTTTTGTTGCTATACCAGGGGCCCAAAGGGGCGACTACTACTAATAGAGCTGTGAGCCGAAGGGGCTTCACGACTAATAACAAATCGGTAGGTGCCATTAGCCAACTAACTGACTGTAGTCATCAAGTCGGCTGGCGAAGCCAGCTGATGACCAGCCGACTTGCCGGCTTAAGTCAGGCGAGCGAAGCGAGCCAAAACGGCTCCCTACAAAGTAAAGAATGCATCCCGCATTAAATACTCCCTCCTATAAGTATGGAAACCCAATAAGTCGGATAGTCGGCATCTCCGGGAAACGACTATTAGTCCGACTAATAACCACTTGGTGACTTAAGTCGTGCCGACTCACAGCTCTAGATACTACAGCATAGTAGACATATGATTTCGGGCACGTCTCACAACGCAACGTCACAGGGTCTCTGAGTGTTTTTTCATGTTGCACCGCCAACGATCCTGTAGAACACGTGAGGGACCCGTGGGACCTAGGGGACGGTCTGTCAGCCTGTCAGGGTACTTGTTTTCATGCCGCGTTTTCTGTTCTATATGTGTTAGACACTAGACTGTCGGTACGTGTAATACGTATATTGCTGGGTCAACAAATTAACGCATATACCGGCGGGGAGAAGGGCGATTATATTGTGCATATCGATTGCTGGGTCAATCATTCAGTCAACCGGATACATGACGGCATCCCCGATGGTCTAGTGGGTTAGCCTCGTAACCACTAAGATCGATTTTGCCCCCCGAGTGCATACTCGTACTCGTAGGGACTTTTTCTTGTGCAAAAAACTTGACTTGCGGAAAGCGCGAGAGCGTGAGTTAGCAAACTTCGATGAAAATCGACGAGCGTTGGGAATGCTGAA
>JAYJMJ010000001.1:6148808-6164971 GCA_036873875.1 Laminaria ephemera
GGCACCGTGGTGCCTAACCTGCACTATAGCGGGATCTGCCTCAATAGTGCAGGACCTGCACTATTGAGGGCGCCGTCTGTGTCCAGAGATTTTACCTGCACTATACCGGGCACCTGCACTATTCAACCTGCACTATATAGGGCCCAGTACTGTAGCTTATACATGCCCAATGCGGCCTGCACATACCTCCCTCGTTGACGACGAGAGAGCATCATCGTCCCGGCCCCCCGAGCTGCTCGATGCCGATTCCGGCGCGGGAGGGAGCAGGGAGTCGCGGTCCCCAGCCCCCGACCTCGAGCCCACTGACGAGGTCGACATGCGCCGGCCGCCGTTGGGAGAGAGGCCTTCCGTTAGGTAGTCCAGCGCGCCGGTCTCTGCGAAAAGGTGCGAAAAAAGCAAAGAGAACAAACACAAACAAATAAATACCTGGTAGATAACACAACATAACACACAAAACAAAACAATACAAGCAAAGGCAAACAAACAAACAGAAAAAAAGCACAAAAACACAAACAAAATGAGTCGTAAGACCATGAGGGATTTACAACAACAGTGTTGTATAACACTGGAGCAAAAGTGCCAATCTGCTGTTTGTTGTGAGAGGGTTAATGAAAGGTGTACATGCGAAGTCCATGATTTGTGGCTAACGTCATGATAAATAATGATTAATCAAATATGCATCAGATAAGTGCTGAAGGCCCAATCAAGAATCAGGGGAGAACGAGGAAGTCACTTATAAAAGCAACGCGAAACGCGGCAACATATAATATGAAATATCACATCCGAAGCTACTAGTGAGTCCGTTTCTATGCCACTGATTGGCAACAAAACCGTAGGAAAGGTGTCATGAGCAAGTTGAAGCAGAAGTACCAACAGCAAGAACGGTAGTCGACAGACAACGAGAGCAAAGCAGCGCGAGCGCGGACGGGTGCGCGGGCGGGTGCAGCCGGCACCGACGCGGAGAAGCACTATTACGGAGGACCATAGTAATCAGGACCCATGATGTACACAAAAACCTAAATATTCCACTTTTTTTACTCACCATAATTGGTCCTGATTACTATGGTCCTCCGTAATATCAATAGCTGTAATCACCAAAAACTCAACCTCTACAAAAAAAAAAACATGAGTTTCGACGAAATCCTAGATCTCACAGCTGTAGTGTATTTTTTTTTAATAAGTTTTCATTAAAAAAACGGGAGCGGGTACTGGGCAACAAAACCGAAACTCAACGCTACGTACACATGATCGCGGCACTTAGTGCACACAGGAGGGTTTACGAAAAACAGCATGAAACACTGCGCTACTCCGTTTAACATATATACGAAAATACACGCATCGCCAAATGCCAGGACACCGGTTACGAGCTGCTAGACACAAGGGACTGCTTGTAGGGCTCGATCTGTGCAGCTTTGCCCGTTTATTTCTTCCGCTCTTTGAAAATACAAAAACAGTAAAAAGAATCCCACTCTAGTCCCAAGCAGTTTGTCCCCAAAAACGTGGGCGCAGTTAAACAGTGGTTAGTAGTACTCCAACTCGTTTTCCGCCCACCCTTCTTTTCTTTTCTTTTTTTTCTTTTTTAATCTCACTTTTTACTTTCCAGCTTCTGGACAAAAGCCGTGGTCACAGGTGTCGTCCCTTCTCGCCCCCGGCACGTGCCTTCATTTTTATCGCGCAGAGGGTTCAGCTTTTCCAACGCTCGTCGATTTTCATTGAATTTTGCCAACTCACGCTCTCGCGCTTTCCGCAACTAAATTCTTAGCACAAGAAAAAATCCCCATGAGCACGAGTATGGACTCGGGGGGGCTCGAACCAGCGAAATCGATTTTAGTGGTTACGAGGTTAACCCACTAGATCATCGGGAACGCCCTATGATATACCAGGTACCTTCTAGGCGCCTATATATTGAAGTGCTATGATCCCAGGTGAAAGCTGCGAAAAAAACTTGTAACAACCCCGTGTGTATGGTAAGGCACCCACGAGGCCGTTACATAGTACTGGTATACCCATTTCTGTCTCCGGAAGTGGCCACAGCAGAAAACTGTTGAATTCACTCGAAGCTGTCATCCATAAGCACAACGCACAAGGTGCCGAAGTCCTCCTCACAAGTGGTTCTTAGTAGGATGCAGCTCACCCTTCATGCCACTCGCCGAATACCTCACGGCGCTTCGCTTTTGGTGCGCGCAATTGCTCCGTCCCAGTATTGTAGGGATGCGAGGGTCTATGGTCATACGACTACGGCCATGCATGAAACGAGTACACAAAAAACGCAATGAGCGCCCAAATTTTGGAGGTGTTTCTATTAGGAGTAGGAACGGTGCTCCGTCCCGAAAGGGATGCGTGGTCAATGGTCAACTGACTAAGGCAAGCAACAAATGAGTACGCCCCCCCCTCCCCCTCGCCAACCCAGCCATCCGCAAAGCAGCTGATAGGACACATACGCGACGCCAAACACATTACTACTGACTGGTTACCACGGGAATGAAACCGACCCGCCCGCCCATCCACCCACACACACGCACCGACACACCCACCCACCCACCCACCCAACCACCCACACACACACCCACCTTCGTCGAGAGCGCACCAGCTTAGCTTCTGGCGATACCGTTCATCCTGCACATATTTGACACGCGAATAGGGGACCCATCGTTCGTCACCGAGGAAGAGGATAGAGGCCAGACAAAGCAGACCGCGAAACACATCGATCGTGGCGTCAGCAAGTGAAGCCAAGCGCATTGATTATTAATAGTATTATAGTAAGCGATGAGAGTGCGTGAGTGTGTGAGTACGAGGTTGAAATCGCGGGATAGCGCCGCCCAATCAACGGGCAAGGCCCGAGAGGAGGGATAACTACAGTAACACGTAGATTCTAGTACGTGCCTGGTAGTACCTATCTGTATACCAGATACCAGGTACTAAATACTGTGTAATGCCTGGTACAACCTGGTCAACCTGGTACAAGGTATTGTACCATGTATCATATCGCATACTTTACCAGGTGCAGTAATACAATTATTGCATTTATTTACTTTTTTTTCACTTTTTTACTTGCCAGCTTCTGGACAAGCCGTGGTCACAGGTGTCGTCCTTTCTCCCCCCCGGTACGTGCCTTCATTTTTTTTTTTTATCGCGCAGAGGGTTCAGCATTCCCAACGCTCGTCGATTTTTATCGAATCTTTGCTAACTCACGCTCTCGCGCTTTCCGCAAGTCAATTTTTAGCACAAGAAAAATTCCCTACGAGTACGAGTATGCACACGGGGGGGCTCGAACCCGTGACATTGACCTTAGTGGTTACGCGGTTAACCCACTAGACCATCGGGGACGCCTACTATCAGTACGCAGTACTGTGTACGATTCCCGCAGGTTTGATGGCGGTTTAGCCTATTTGTCATTGTAGCTGGCCATCTCGGCGAGCCTCTCTCTCCCCGGCACCCAACACCACCCCCTCTCCCAGCCGCGCTCTCCTTTGCCCATGTGGCATGCCAGCACCGATTCGAGCCTTCGAGGACAAGCCCCATATCCTTGCAGCCGTTCCCTGCCACATACGTGTTCCGCTGCAGTTGCTGTTGCTGTGGCTAGCTTCTGGTGTGGCGTGTACTTTGTTCGTTGGTCGGGACTCTGTGTGTCTGAGTGTATGTGTGATTCACATCAGAGCACTCTCTGCACCAAAACAGTGATATATTACATCTTGCGACCTGCTCATTCTGGTTTATCACAGAAACTTGATTTCCAAAACGAGAGCTCAATACACTGCTCTGGTTCTGGATGTGGGAGCAAAAACCGAACTAAAAGCGTATTTTTCTTCTGGTTTTGGAAATATTTTCATTCTGGAAAAAACAAAATCATTTTCCGAAACTGCTAATTATCATGAGGAAAAGTCACTATTAAGCATGTTTTGTTTTGTTGATTTCCAACACTAATCTTTGCTCCGGCAACCTCCTCCGCTTTGCTGCGTCAGGTGTTTGTTCGCCCCCGCAATATTCGGCGAGAATGTGGTTTTGTTCACAGGGCTCCTGCGCCAAGCAACCGAGCTTCAATATCCAGGGCAGCAAGACTCCGGCGTACTGCAAGCAACATGTTCAAGACGGCATGGTGAACATCCGTAACAAGCGGTGTTCACATGGCTTCTGCGCCAAGCAACCGAGCTTCAGTATCAAGGGCAGCAAGACCCCGGCGTACTGCAAGCAACATGCTGAAGACGGCATGGTTAACGTACGTTGGAGGCGGTGCTCACGTGACTCGTGCACCAAGCGACCGAGTTTCAATGTCGCGGGCAGCAAGACAGCGGCGTACTGCAAGGAACATGCTGAGGACGACATGATTGAAGTATCTCGCAAGTGGTGCTCACATGACTCCTGCACCAAGCGACCATACTTCAAGGTCGGGGGTAGCAAAACGCCGGCGTATTGCAAGCAACATGCCTTGGACGGCATGGTACATGCCCTACGTAAGTGTTCACATGACTCCTGCTTTAAGCAGCCGCGGTGGGGTGTGCTGACCGGCGGTGCGGCCACTGCATGTTCTCGGCACAAGGGTGACCGCGCAGGCGGCCCCATGGTCAACTTCAAAGCAATGTGCAAGGTCGCGGGTTGTTGGAAGCTTTCAAGGTGGGGACAAGATGGGAAGCAGCCTACCCACTGCCATGAGCACGGTCCCCTCAAAGACGGGCTTATCTGCACTGTCGCAGCATCTCGCAGGCCAAGGTATTGCAGTATCCCATACTACGGTGACGTGGGGGATGCCCCGTTAGACGTAAAAGCTGAATGTTTATTTTGAACGCTGAAAAAGGATATCATATTTAGTTCAAAAATATTGTTGACTCACGGAGGTCCTCAACTGAGGGATAACCAATAGCGTTGGAATATCGTTTGCGCTTTCAGTTGTTTTGTTGTGGTATACGTAGGCAGCGGAATTGTCCATCGGATTGAGCGCATCGTTTTTTTCTACCTCAACGTGTGCGTGAGGTATAGATTTTTTTGAGTGAGAGGTCCCAGAAGTGTTCAAGTGCAACCCTATCGTAAGCATGCCTCTCAAGGTGAATCGCACGTTGGGGGGGTTGTAGTCCCGTCACCTCTGGTGGCATGCCATTGTGGACGCAAACAAACCACGCTATAGTAGACATTAAGAGTATCTACAATGGGATGCTTCGACGCTTGCCTAGGTACGTTTTCACTATCTAGGGGATTCTCGCAGCTCGCTTGGAAATGTATCAACCGGTTTCGGAACAAGGAATTCCTAATATCAGATGGCGCAGCGCATCCCCACATTGTAGGATGTGATATGTTTATTTCCCGAATTCGTGCTAGTGGTGGGGTTGTCATTCGATTAACTGTTTTCTATCTCCTACACAATCAAGGCTTTTCACGGGTGATGATCCGACCCACAGGTCTGGTCCGTGCGGTTTCAAAATCTCGCTGGTCGGGTCTGGAGGTGTTCGAAATCTCAGGGGTTGTATTGGGTCTGGTCGGGTCAAGAGGTTTCCTAGTCTCAACGTTCGGGTCGGATCACCCAAACCCAACCCCACGCTTGAAATGGCACCTCACCATTGAAAAGCTCTGAAACGCTCTTAGTGTAACTTCAAGTGTTCTGTGCCCATAAAGGGAGTGCAGTGCTAAGAAGTACCAGGGTGCTGGTAGCTGAGCCCAGTCTTTTCAAGTATGTACTATGAAGTATAGATACAAGGACGATGTTGTTGGAGGTGTGCTCTGAGCGCTTCTCAGCTTTCTTAGACGTACATCTTTGCGTTTTTCGTGCTAGCGCGCGATGAGGTCTACCTCTCGGTCTGAAACTCCCTCATTGTGCCCGTTGACCCCGACTGCACCGACTGTGCCGGGGACGGCCTCAGCCGTGCTCTCGCCGTGTCGCGGTGGGGCGTGCTGTACGTACTCATTTTTTCCCAGTTACTCTAGTCAGTGGGTTCTGTCGTGGAAGTCTTCGACAATCGCCAAATCCCCTGCTTTTCAAAATTATTTTCAGGTCTAATTCCATCATTTTCTAGCCATCCCCTCCCCTACTTAATCCAACTTCAAAAGAAATCTGGATCGGTCGCCAATCACTCATCAATTCGATAGTTGATCTTACTTACCGTATAAGATTTGGTTTTATGCGTCCAACCGGCACTTTTGAAAATCTGCCCCCGATCGCTCACGAATTGGGTACTTCGTGTGCGTTCTTTTGTGGGGCTCTGTCACGCCAATCGTGAGCGGATTGGTCGTGCAAATCGTGCTATTACTTGTCGCAGTGTATCACCCGTCTGTCTATTTTCATCTGCTCCTGTTACGACGACGGCCGCCAGCTGTCGTAGCTGTCCAGCTACCTCTCCATCCGTCGCGACCTAGATCAGGGGCAACGTCTTGCTGTTTGTCTGCTGCTGCCATCACGACGACATTCGCTGGTTGATGTAGCCGTCCAGCCATCTCTCTTTCCATGATCATATATTGCGACCGAACTCAGTGGCTATACGGGGCCTGGGCGTGTGTTTGTGCGGTGGGTGACCTGATTACGTGGTGAGGTACACAGCAGCACAGCTATGCGGGGTTCGAGCGCATGCACGAGACATAATAATGTGCATGATGACCATGGACCCTTGGTCTACTTTCCATGTTTTCAACGGAGGTGTGGCGAGGCCGAGATCGGCACATCATACATACGAGTACGGGTATGGTAGGGAGCATGCATTGATCTGGACGAGGATTGTGCGTCACCAACCATGCTGCATGGGCCTCTGGTTACTGAAATTGAAATCTTAAATTGCACGCCACAGCAGCAGCAAGCAACAACAGCAGCAGCAGCAGAATGTCACAATTTTCAGGCAAAAAAGTTCAAGTTTTCCGCTGAGGAAACATGACGAGGCAGAGATCGATAGAGTATCTTGTCATGTTTGCGAAGAACAACACAGGGCCGGGAGGGGCGGCGGGGAGCGGGGTGGCGCGTAGCCCCACCACGCGCGCCGCCCAGCTGACAAGCCCGCGTGTGTATGCGTTCCAGCGGTGACAACAACGCGGGTGCATGCCCATGAAAGCCTCTTCGACTCCTTGGGTTTCATTCTGCCAGACTGGGTAATGATTCGCACGAAGCCAACTAACAACAGATGGAAGAGAATAATAAGTAGATCCGCATGATGATGTGTCGTTCGTGCCGCTCCCAGTCTTTGTGATACATCATACATACGAGTATCCGTCGCAATTGAAAACTGCACAGGGCTGGGCTGGGCGGCAGGGCGCGAGGTGGGGCGCGCCCCTCCCGCACCCCGTCCAACTGACAAAACCTCGTGTCCGTGCCAACGACGATCTCGCCGATTCCGTACATGAATTCAATTCGTACAGCCAAGTGGCGTACACTGTAGTCCATGCCAATTGCAGCAGGAAGCGGTAGGCGGAAGCTAGCTACTCAGCAGAGAACGTCACTGGAACCCTCGTGCAGAGCAAACCCTCAGGACGCTGTTAGCATTTCCCAGTGACTTTTAGTCAGTTCCCAGTGACTTTAGTCAGTGGGTTCTGTCGTGGAATTGTTTAACAATCCCCAAATCGCCTGCTTTTCAACATTGTTTTCAGGTGTAATATCATCCTTTTCTAGCTATCCCCTCCCGTACTTACTCCAACTTCATAAGCAATCTGGATCTGTCGCCAGTCACTCATCAATTCGATATTTGATCTGACTTATAAAATTTGCCTCTATGCGTCCAACCGGCAATTTTGAAATTCTGTCCCGGATAGCTCACGAAATCGGTGCTCCGTGTGCCGTCTTTTGTGGGGTTCTGTCGCGCCAACCGTGAACCGTCTGGTCGGGCAAATCGAGCCGTTAACATGTCGCAACGTATCACCCGTCCGTCTATTTTCATCTGCTCTTGTAACGACGACAGCTGTTAGTTGTTGTAGCTGTCCAGCTACCTCTCCAGCAATCGACACCTAGATCAGGGGCTACGTCTTTGTATTTGTCTCTGCTGCTGCCGTCACGATGACAACCGCTGGTTGATGTAGCCGTCAAGCCATATCTCTTTCTATAACCATCTATTATTATTGCGGCCGAACTCAGTGGCTATACGGGGCCCGAGTGTGTGTGTGCGGTTGGTGTCCTGATTACGTGGCGAGGTACACAGCAGCACAGCATTCATATTCATTGCGGCGCTCGAGCGCATGCACGAGAAATAATGATGTGCATGACCATGGACCCTTGGTTACTTCCTATGTTTTCATGATACCGGTACATACTGCCATTAATTATAAATTTTAAATTGCAAGTATGTCACAGCAGGTCACAATTTTCAATTTTCACAGGAAGCGTGGCGAAGCCGTGATCGACACATCATACATACGATTACGAGTATGGTAGGGAGCATGCATCGATCTGGACGAAGATAATCTACTGTGCATCACCCTGCTGCATGGGGCCTTTGTTGTTTTTCGTGTTTTCATATCGGTACATGCAATGAAATTGAAATCTGAAATCGCACGCCACAGCAGCAGCAATCAGCAGCAGCAGCAGCAACACGTCACAATTTTCAGGCAACAATTTCCAAGTTTTAAGCTGAGACGTGGCGAGGCCGAGATCGATAGAGTGTCCGTCATGTTTGCGAACAACAGCACAGAGCCGTGCGGGGTGGCGGGGAGCGGAGTGGGGCGTAGCGCCACCCCGCTCCCCGCCATGCTGACACGCCCGCGTGTGCGTACCGGCTGTGACAACACCGCGGGTGCATACCCATGAAAAAAGCCTCTTCGACTCGGCCTTGGGTTTTATTCTGTCTGCGAGACTGGGTATAGGTTTGCACGAAGTCAACAAACAACAACAGGTAGGTCCTGATTACTGGCTGATTCCAAATCGACCCGCTTGATGATGTGTCGTTCGTACCGCTACGCAGTCCTTGTGACACATCATACATACTATACGAGTATCCGTCGCACTTTCAAACAGCACAGGGCCGAGCTGGGCGGCCGGGCGCGGGGTGGGGCGCCGCCCCAACCCCCCCCCCGCCCAGCGGACAACCCCGCGTGTGCGTGGCCACCATGGCCGCGTCGACTCCTACATACATTAAGTTAACGATTGTTGACGAAATTCATTCAAATTCGTACATACGAAGCCAAGTGACGTACTCTGTAGTCTATGCCAACTATTGCAGCAGGAAGCGGTACACTTGAGGAGCTCTATACCCCACGTAAACAAAACGAATGATAATGAAATGAAATAAACAACCCAGTGTTAAATGCCATGGCCTAGGCATACAGCGAGCCATATTTAAAAACAGGGTTGGCATATAAGTAATAATAAAGCAGTCGCCGACAGCATCACGAGGTCAGTCAGTCGTCGACGTATTACAACTATCGACCAGTTATGATTAGTGACTTGGGTGTGAAAACGAGACGGCAAGCGCCGCTAAGGTGGATGTCAGCGCTAGTGGTTCGAAAGCAAAACGGCAAGCGCGACCAAGGTGGATGTCAGTGTTAGTGGGGTTGCGCTTGGCACATGGGGCGAGAAAAGAAAGTGAAATGACCACCGTATGTGTACGATCATTAAAAAGGCATGTGGGTTTGTTGGGAAATTGCGGTAACGTTCGACAGCGTCTGCGTTGCAGTACGGATGAAACACACCCACATAGAATGGTGTGTACAGTTAATGGCGCGGTCAGACAGCACAACTTATCGTAATTGCAGTATGAACAAACGTGTGGGGCGGAAAATCGAAGCACGCGTGCAAGCAACGACAGGAGGTCGGAAAACAACGACGGCAGAAAGCAACAGCAGGGCAGCAGAAGAAAGTTACATGAGAGATGAATGCAAGCGACAGCTGACATATACAGCAGAACATGCGAGCCTTTGTACAAACGAAGAAATACAAACAAGGTGTGATGTGTGCATGCATGGCGTTCTGCTAGATTAAAGAGAACAGCATGCAATAGCATCATGCGGCTGTAAGAACACAGTGAAACAACAACAGACAGCAGCCGAGACAGAAGGTTAGGCAGCAACAAGAGGAAACAACAGATATACAGAGGAAAGTTACATAGGGGTTGAGAACATATGACAGCGAGCTCGAGCCCTCTTGAACAAGCGCGCGATGAAACAATGATGTGTGCACGCATGTCCTTCTGCTCAATTGAACTGAACTTGCAACGGCATCATGCAGCTTGGAACAGAATGAAACAAAAACAGACAGCAAAAAAAGTGAAAGGTTGCATGTAATAACTCTGTGACTGCGCATGGTTGGTTACATCAGAGTTAAGCGCCAACGAACAGAGCCAAATGGCTGGCAGGTGCAAGATTGAAGAATGCAAAAAATTGTTAGAATGGAGCATGCAGTCATCTGTGCCTGCGTTGCATTATGTTCGACAATTAAAATGAACATGCGACATCATCGGCTGCATGATCAGGATGAAACCAACCCAGACAGCAGCAGAAAAAGTTACTTGAGTGTAAGCAACAGCACATGATTGGTTACAGTAGTAGAGTTGAACAGCTAGTAGGCACAGTCGAGAATGGCAACCTTGTACAAACGAAGCATGCCAACATATATGTACGCATGACATTCTGCTCCATTAAAATGAGCATGCGACAAAATAATGCAACGGTAAGAACAAGAAGATCGAGACAAAAACCGACAGCAGCAGAGAAAATAATTATATGTTCAAGAAGGAAACGGTTGAGGCCACACGACAGCAAGGACATCATGTGTGTGTGGCTGTGGTTTTCACGTCAAAGTGTTATTTCCGCCCATCTAAATCAAGCATCTCTAGTGTCCGTGCCGTTGCCTCAACCTAGAGAGAAGCTATGGTCACAAACTACAAGACAGGAATAATATGCATGGCAGAGATTGTAGTATTAATAGTAAGGCCACTTGGCCATACAATGGCATACACGTACGGGATACTACGAAAGCGCAAAAAGAAATCAAATCAACTGAAAGAAGAAATATTAACGCAAGGGGGGAGGCAAGAGTACCGGCCAAAATAGAAATCGATGAGGTTGGAACTAAATGAGGTCAAGGCAAAACAAATCCAAAGAGGAAACAGCAGCAGGCATGCAGCAAGAAAGCAAATAGCACAGAGACATGCAGCAAAAAATGCGGACAGCACCACACGACCGTCTTCGGGGACAGTAACCAGACTGGGTTCCGCATGAAACTGCTGTTGGACCAAGATCATAGCCGCAAGGCATGTCTCTTGCTTACTGCGTCTGACGACGGCGATGTTCATTCCGCCGTCATCGCCTCCATACCCCACGGACATAAAACATATACCAGGTAGCACACAAGGAATGGAAAACGTAGCAACAACAAAAGCGATAAAGGGAAGGGAGAGCGGTTCGACAAATAAATACAGCACGCATCAATGATATCGCAGTAAACAAAACAGCAACAACATATGACAAACGCAAGGCATTAGCAAACCCTAATGAGAAGAGCACCCACAAGAATGGCGTATTTACACAACCGGAAACGCTGCGATGGGTACGGTATCGTGCGCGCAAAAGCTGGGGACATGCGTGTGCTGTCGAGGAGGCAAAACCATACGCATGTCAGACTGCGTGGGCATGGACTGCAACCTCCCCTGCAAAAATATATATAAAAAAACATTTGTAAACAGACAGTACATAAAAAATGAAATAAACAGTACCAGGTATCGACATCTGCCTATCCGTCATGCAGGCCGTAAATAATCCAGATTCAGAGATCTTACATTACCTTTTGCTGAGCCGTCGACTAAATACGAGCAATACGCGAGCTGAACGGGGCATAACTAGTGCAACCATCGACACAAAGACACCGTGCTCGGTATTAAGTAAATATGTACCAGGTAAATGATTGGAACAGCATGCAAAATTGTTATTTTTAATAATGCCAGGTACGTACAAAAATAATGATAACTTGCAGTAACGAAACGCAGCGTACCACGGCGACAGAAAAATATACCCAGTATACTGCTAAATCAATCTGTGAAATAACACCTGAAACCCAAACACAACCTTGTTTTACAAATTAAAACGAAAAATGATGCACATGCACAGCGGAAAAAGTAGGGGTGACGGCAAAAGCGAGTGAAACGGTTACGTGTGTGTGCGTCCCATCCTGTACACATATGTATGTGGAAAAACGATGACAAGCTGTGGAAAAACGATGACAAGCGGTGAATGTCCGCACAGCAGTTCCGTATTACAACCTAGAAAGGCACAGACCCAGAGTAAACTGGTTGCTGTCTCTCTCCAGCAACAGAAACAGCAACGCCGGTCCTAACAGGTACAGGCCTACCCCTCATGGAGGCCTATCACCCATATGATATCGTAACAGACTTAAAACATAGCATGCTACAACAAGAAAGGGCCTTGTGCATGCATCTGACACATGTCTCTAAAACATGATATATGCATTATGCGTACAGCAGCAGTTCATCGTAACATCTCGCAATTATGTTATTTGTTCGGGTTTGCCAGCATGCTGGCACGTCGATTCGGGTGATGACATAGAGAATTTGTGCTCATATCGCTGTGATACGATTACGTACATATTACGGCAGTGTTACCAGGCAAGCTTGCGAGTACTATTAATAGTGCTAAGAAGCCGTGAGACATTTCTGTAAAAGTATTTCAAATACGTCAGTTGTGAGTTCGACCAGTTGAGTGGTCGACGCTATTAATGATGCTATTAGTACCTCTACCAGATAATATATTGCTTCCGTCAATTTTGTCGTGCTCACAGGGCACACTCGTGCTCACAGGGCACGCCGAGCTACCCGCCGCGCTAGCGGCTGAGCAGAGCAACGCGCAGTGACAGCAGCAACGCGAGGTGAACAGCAACACAGCGAACTCTCACGTGAATATAGCGCCCCGGAGTTACTAAAGCGAGTGCAATACATCACGGGAAAAATTATGGACAGGACGAACGACGGAGCACGGGACGGCGGAGAAAGCAAGATCACGGCTAAAAGGATGTGGCCGTACGTGCAGAAAGTGGGCAGCTGAGCATGTCAGCACTGTATAGGATTGCCCTCAGGAAAGGCTCAGACCTAGAGCAGTCTGGTTGCTGCCTCCCTTCAACACAGGAGACAACAACACGGCTACAGGTGAGGACCAATCCGTTGTGGGCGTGGACAAGCATGGATGCATGACAGGCACAAGAGCACAGCATAACGAAGTGTTTTACATCATGATCTCTACTGGTGTAGTGTGCAGAGCACGCAGAGAAACGCGCAGAGATGGCATCGACGTGCGACGCGCAGCAACGACAGCAAAAACACGAGACAAGTAGCAAATGGATACCTGGTCCGGAAGTCCGTTTCAAGCGAGCAAAGTCGGGGCTCGTGCATAACCACAACCCTGCATCACGTTCGGACTTCGCTTTCTCGTTCATTTTTTTAGCTGCCGGTGGAATGGAAGAGATGGGGCCCACACGAGTGTGCTACCAGCTTTTGGACTTCTGCCTGTGCCTTCCAGCGACGCCGTAAGCGTCAAGCAGAACTGGAGGGTGCGGTCGTGAGAGCCAAGAGACAAACTCACTCCAGGGGCATCATGCTCCTGGGTGTGCTGTGTGCAGTATGTGTATATATATTATCATACCATCCCCCGGATCAAAATCAAAACAATATCACAGCAGTTTATACGTTGCAAACAATGCAAAGAAAGAAATGCACAACTGCCGTATTCTTGCTCGTCTGAACGATGGGAAACTACACGCGCCCTGTGTGGGATGCGCTGAGCGATCCTCAGTGCACGAAAGCGCGTCTCGGATTGGACGCCATGTAACGGATCGGGACGAACAACGCTGAGCGCTAGAGTCATGATGTGGTAAGCGATACATGATATGTGCATAGTGTACCTGCTCGGCAGGGTGAACATGCATCGACTACGAGTATGCTTGTTGACTAGGCCTACAACAGGCATCGGGTATCATCAAAGGACCAAACCTCAGCGTAAGCGATGATCCGCATAGTTCGAAGGTTCCCTTGCAGGTGCTTCGGAAGAGCCCAGAAAGGAAATCGGATAAATGCTACAATTGACCGCTTGCTCTCAAGATCGATTACGCTAAACATAGAAGTCGGTAGGAGGTGGGTTGGAAGATTATGCGCAAACACGTCGCAAAATCGCCAAGATAGGGACCGCATCAGACGCGTCCCCTGCTATTAAGAAACGCCTCTGCCTCTGTAACCGTAAAGCTTGAAACTGTCACTCATAACTCGTATCACTAGCTACGTGCTCAGCAGCAGCAGATAGGAGAAGCGTCACTGGGACCCGCGTGCAGAGCAACCCCCCTGGACTCTGTAAGCAATGGGTTCTGCGTGGAATTGTTTCACAACCGCCAAAGCCCCTGCTTTCCAACTTCATTTACAGGTCCAATTCCATCATTTTCTAGCCATCCCCTTCCCTACTGAATCCAACCTCAGAAGCAACCTGGATCTGTCGCCAGTCACTCATCAATTCGATATCAAATCTGACTTATAACATTTGGCTCTATGCGTCCAACCGGCGCTTTGAAATTCTGTCCCCGATCGCTAGAGAATTCGGAACTTCGTGTGCCTTCTTTTATGGGGCTATGTCGCGCCAACCGTGATCGTTCTGGGCGGGCAAATAGTGCCGTTACATGTCGCAACGTATCACCCGTCAGTCTATTTTCATCTGCTCCTGTCACGACGACAGCCGCTAGCTGTCGTACCTGTCCAGCTACTTCTCCATTCATCGCGACCTATATCAGGGGCTACGTATTTCTATTTGTCTCTGCTGCCGTCACGACGACAGACGCTGGTTGTGTTGGTTTTCCTCTGGTTTACGACGGAGATGTTCCACCGGAGATTAGGGAGTTCCATACTTTATCAGGGATTATTTCAGTAGGCATACGAATGTGCTCCTGCGGGAGAATGAGTGGTGGGAAACTTGCGGAGACCCTCGCTCACTCGATGGCTCGATGGTTCGATAATATAAATATGCATGTGATCATCTGAGAGTCAATCTTATCCCGTATTCAACAACTTGTAAGCCCTGTCAACGCTGTGAGGGTTTAACCAACACGATATCGTAAGGCACCGAAAGTTCTCACAAGCTAGGGTATTGGTTTAGGATGAGCCACGGGGGGGATTAGGAACTTTCGAATCATGTCGGATCCGGAGGATTCTGGCAATAGTGAGGAGCGTATAGGAATAATTTTCGAGGAGATCAAGCACCTCAAAATAGAGATTGCGGCACAGCAGCTTAGATCGAGCGCGGAGAGGAAGCTTTGTGGGGGTCGTACCAAGAAATGCCTATAACGGATCCACGTCACTTCCGCAATGATTTGGAGAGGACCTGTCGCGCTGAGCTCGAGCTTGAGATTTCGGCGATGAAGCATAGATTCGGTCTTTTCTGTGATGAGGCCGATGCTCAAGCGGCTGTCGTCATACCTACGAAGGGGCAAGTGGCCCAATATGTGATAGATGATCGAGAAAAATAAGAGAATGAGGATATACCGTTCCAACAACCGCAGCAGCAAGGTGCGCACGGTGCTTGAGACGAAGGCGCTGCGGGGCGGCAGCAACAGCAGGCCCAGCAACCCCGTCAGCAACAGAAGCAGCGGCAGTCAGGGGATTGCTGCACCTGTAGCGAAGATGAAGCGCAGCCACGCCGTCCGCACGAGCCCCTGAGGCTGTAACCAGAGGAAATCTGTGGCGCGTTTAGCGACGGCGAAGTGCAGTGGCCACAGCCTCAACAGCGTAGACTAAGGCATGAGGCTGAGGGTCCGCTTTGCGTTGGAAGCAGGGGAGAAAAAGAGAGCGGTACGGCTGGGGCCGTGGTAGAGACCAAGAAGGGCACTACAGCAGTAGATGGAGCAATGAGAGACCGGGAGCAAGGCAGTATGCATACTGGTGGGTACCTGGGCGCCTGCAGCACAACACCCGCCGGAGGGTGAAGAGAGCGTGTGCTCTTGCTGATGACGTGTTGACCTGTTGTATCTCTCTCGCTCCCGCTTTTGGCAGCGCCTCCTACCGAGCCCGTGCACCGCCCCCCAAACGATGTCACCGACCCTTCCACCAGCGCCCACCTTCGCTCTCCCCGTACTCCAGCTACTTCCAGCGCAAAGCGGACCCTCGGTCTCATGCCTTAGTCTAGGCTCCTCTTGCTGTGGCCTCTGCAATTCGCGGTCGCCTTTTCCAGCGCAAAGCGGACCCTCGGCCTCATGCCTTAGTCTACGCTCCTCTTGCTGTGGC
>JAYJMJ010000001.1:6189543-6200539 GCA_036873875.1 Laminaria ephemera
CTCCTCACTCCACAGTCCTCGCTCAAAACGCACGACGACCAAACGGCGAGGCAAAACAGTGCGCGATGGGTGGGACGCAGCACAGGCCAGTAAAAAAAGCGGCCAAGGGAGGCGTTTGTTTTTCGGGGTGCACACAAAAATTCTGAGGCTTCTCATTGGAGGAGCTCTGCGTCTCGCCTAAAAACTTCCTTCTGAGGAAAAGTGAAAGTGCAAACCGACGAACAATCCCGTTTAGGTACGGAATGAGTAATATCGCGAAAAAAAACCGGTGTTCTAACGATGATAGGCAGTTCCTCAGTTGAGGAGTCGTGCCACTCTTACAATAAATGTATCTTCACACGTCTGACAGATGACGATCTAGATCATCTAAATCCTACCTGGTACGTACTTTGCCGTGATGACATTTTGTGCAAGAGCCGTCCGTACCATACAGATACCACCCCGAAAATATGTGCGCAAAAGCCGTGTCATGCAGATCCCATCCGTAAAACACGATCAAGGTTCGTACAGATCTTGTAAATCGGGAGTACACTGCCCCGAACGATCTAGATCGTGAAGTGGGGATCTGATCTGTCCGATGCGCGAAATATGTCGGCCAAAGCGAGTTACCCCCATCGAATATTGCACGCCCCACCTAGCGTTCGCCGGGTCCTCCTGGCGCATCTCGAACTTGACGTAGGCGCTCCACGCGTTATCCTCGGGCTCCCACTCCATCCACCTCTCGAAGATGGCCCGAGCCTTTGCGGAGTTCCCCAGCATTTCCTGCGGCGTTCGTTCAGGGCAACACGATCGAAAATATTAGGCTGGTGCAACGAACAAGCGCGCGCGCGGTGGGGGGGGGGGGGGATCGACGGTGCCGCCACGCTATCGCGCAGTCACCCAACCAAACGCTAACTTAACCTTCGTAGAACTGCAAAAATTATCCCACACTAACTTTGAGTACGTCGCAAGAAAAGGTATAACAAGGAGCAGAGAGACTGACAGAGACAAGAGACAGAGACAAGGAGGGATAACGCGATAAAAAACAAACTTGATTGTCGGCGGTGCCTGTCCCCACCAAGGCCCCCTCCTTCTTCACTCCCCCTTTTCTACACACGCCACCGAGATCGAAACCCCGCGGGAAAACCCGCCGCTCACCTCCATGTAGCTGTATTTGTACCAGAACTGATCCACGCGGGGAAGCAGCGCAACCGCGCGGTCCCAGACGTTACGGGCGTGATTGGGAAACTTGCTCCTCATCTCGAACTCGGCGTAGCGCAGCCAGATTGTCTGGTCAAAAGCGAAACGTGAAAAGTGCGGTGGGTTTCGGGAAGTTAGATCGGGCCGGGATTAGGTTTGCTGCGCGGGTGAAGGTCCTATACTGTAAATGGCAGGATGCTGTCACATGCGGGTTGCGCTAGGGAGGGAGAGGTGTAGGCGTTGGCAGGGGGGCGCGGAGTCATAAAACGCATACGTACTGTACTCACACAAGTCAACACAATTTCACACGAAGTCATACAACTCATACAACAATCACATAAATGCAAACGCATACCTGGTACAATGGTTGCACACAAGAGCGAAAAGTTGAAGCGTTGGTTGAGGCTCTGTAGGACTAGACTAACTGACTACAGTAGTACAGTTAGACATGTCAATGAAGGCATATTATAGCCGTTAACAGCAACAAAAATGTCCCAAAAAACGATGCATGCTACGATAGAGGTGCACCATTTTTTTTTCTGAGGCTCCTCACTCGAGGAGCTCTATACCTCTCCCAAAAAACTGATTTGGGGAAAAACAAAAGTGCTACCCGATGAAGAATCCCATGGCCTAGGTATACAGCGAAAATTGTTGCAGACGGAGAAAGAAATTCCGACGATTCTGGGTTAAGGAGCCCCATCATTCAGAAACAAAAAAGCCGAAAAGTGCTACCTCTATCGTAGCGCGCGTCAAGTGAGAAATTAAACCTTGATCGTTACTAAATCAACCAATCAGAAGCAGAAAAACATCCCTGTCATGAATGAACAAATGACCCGAAAGCTCAAAGTGAGTCACTTTCCTTGCTTTCGATGCTCTCGGGTCGAGGCTCGAGCTTCCTCTGCCCCGTGCTAGTGATGCTTGTACGTTGTGTACCTTGTGCTCGTTTCGAGCAATGACGCCCGACAACATAACCCACAGCCCAAACTTAGCGGGACATTCTACGCCCGCCTGTCTCGCAGACATCCAGCGCTCGTAGCGATGGCTGACCGCACGCGAAGGCAGCTGCAACCCATCCCGGCCGAAAACCAGCAGCAGCTAGCAGCAGCAGCAGCAGCAGCAGCAGCAGCAGCAGCAGGCCACGTGCTCAAAACAGCAACAGCAGCCCACGCCAAGAGCTGGTCACCAGGGACAGCCCATGACCGGCGACGTCATCTGCAGCAGTCTTATGCCCGGCGACGATCCCACCGGCTTTGCTTGGTCAGCTGCAACAGCAAGCAGCCATGCCTGCTGCCTGCTGCTCCTACGATGCCGGCCGTGCTTTCAAAAGTTCGTTGCATTACGACTGGTAGCATACGTATACATATAGGAAACCAGGGAATAATTCATACCATACGATACCTCGTACCACTATGTTCGGAAATATAAGACTCGTTTGTTATTCATATTAATACACACGCAGTCCATATATTTCCGGACATAGTGGCATGCAATACCAGGTATGAGTTTCAATGATCAAGTTCGAATGGCATTCGCGTTGCAATTTTTGGGAAACGAAAATTGCAAGACCCGCAGCAGCATCCCAACAGTTTTAGACTAACCTGGTTGCGGTAGTCCACCTCCAGCGCACGTTCGTACACGCTCCTGGCCCGCTCGAACTCCTTCTGAGACTCCTCCCACGCCGAGTACTTCATCCAGTTCCCGATGTGCTCTCTCTGCTTTCGGATGGCGTCTTCGAACTGCCAGATTCCAGAAAAAAGCAAAACCAAACAAACGACAAGACACGAAATTAGACTAGTCAAATAGTATTGGCTAACCAAACAAACGGCAAAATAATATCTTAAAAATAATGGCATCGAAGATAGTTGAAGCTGGTTGACGGCACTCTTGCCCCTTGACGGACAGCCGTCAAGAACATCCGTCATGAACATCCGTCAAGGAGACGCGGTGTCCTTCGTCCAGTTCCCGATGTGCTCTCTCTGCTTTCGGATCACGTCTTCGAACTGCCAGTAACAATAACAAAACAAACGATAAGATAAAATGGTAGACTACGTATTGGCCTATCAACGACAGCAAGCAGTGTCGTGCCGTCCACTCGTGTACCTCCGCTAAACTAGTGCAGTCGAGCTGGTGATAAACCAATGAGCACTACTTCCCTACCTCTGTGCTGTTTTACTCGGCAACACTACGTCGGTAGAGTCATGACTGAAGAATTCCCTCTGTCACAATGAAACACAGGTCCACTCCTTCTTCGAGATTGTGACAGTTATCCATTAGCATCCTATCATGGTTGAACATGGTTGACGGCACTCTTGCCCCTTGACGGACAGACGTCAAGGACAGACGTCAAATAAATCCGTCAAGGACTGCCGTCAAGGAATTTACCACGCTAAAACTACTATATTAAGTTTAAAGAAGCCTTGACGGGTCAAAACTACCTACGAGTATACCGTCAAACGTCGGTATAGAGCCATGACTGAGGAATTCCGTCGGTGGCAATGAAAAACAGATCCACTCCTTCGAGGTTGTGAATCTATCTTACACATTGACATCAAAAATGGTTGACGGCTTCTTGCCCATGACGGAAGGACAGCCGTCAAGGAATCCCCAAAAACAAAAATTAAGACACCCGTGTATAGCTCTCGCTAGGAACTCGCGCTGGTGGATATTTGTAACTGTCGTCAATTGTGTGCGGTCAGAAAAGTCGAACACGATGCAAGCAGTAGTCATATATCAACGCCTAAACAATTGACCTTAGCGGCGCACTTCGAGTATGATACGAGGACAGGGAGAACGGTCGCCAGGCGGGGTAGGCTGCTGCCTGGTGAATCCCGTAACATCTAAAAAACAAAAATCGACCGTTTCTCGCTTTGTTCTTGGTGGGAAATGCCCGCCGTCGGACGGGACACCGAGATTCGGTCACAAGAGTCTGGAAATGAGCCGCTATGTTTTCGCGCCGTCGTAGCTTAGAAACTCGCTTTCGTACCTGGTAATTAATACTGGTACCTGGCACCTCCGTATATATAGTCTACGAGTAGTATACCAGGTATTATGTTTAAACAGGCCCTGACGAAACAAACTATTGTAGACCGTCAAACGACATACCTGGTACCTGGTACGACATAGCAGAGGGTATGTGATTGATTTTGACTGCACGTCGGCGGCTGACATGGCTGAACTTGGCTTTGTGACCAATCACTGCAGTAGCATGAGATTGGCGACGCATGGCCGCACTACGTTGAGTATCGATACGAGTGTCGTCACAAGTAGTCTTGAGCGTGGTGAGTCTACTCTCTACTCCCGTGTAAAACTGCTACGATTCAGCAGTAGTGCATGTACATGAACGCTGTCTGATGGCTTACCAGGTAGACTACACAGACAGATTCAAATAATCCACTGCTATGATACGGTCTCCTCTCTGTGCGAGTCTGAACAGCAGTACCGGCACTTGCGCTTGTGCTCTTCTTGGTAGCAATGATCTGTCCCTCTAGGCTGGTTCGTTTTTTTTTTTTTTTTTTTCATCACAGGCTAGACCTTCCTTGTCTTGCCAGAATGCTATAAAAATGCAAAACATAATCTCACACATCACAGCAGCACTTGTAAGACACATACCGCTGTACGCACACGCACTCCTAAATACCCAGCACAGGACCATGGCCAATGGCCATGACGCCAAAGCAGCGCACTCCTTTACCACACCACGCCGTTGGAGCCTCTACTGAGCGAGAGAGACTTTTCGTCTGCTGTGTGTCAAATTTCAATTTTCCCATATTTCGCGAGCCCAACAGACGAAGCAACATCCTGGACTGCACGCAGCCTACAGCAACCCATCTCTTGCTTCCATGCCATACACACCTCCTTCCTCTTGCGCATGCGGAACACACGCAGCTCCTCCGCATCCGTGATCTGCTGCCGCGGCGCCTTGACCTCGACATCCAGCTGCCGGTCCTTTGCCTCCCTCAAAATTTGCTCGGCGGTGATCTGAATCGACGCCGGAGCGCGATTCTTCGCCTGCACGTTGCGATTCGTCGACATCGTGACCCCTGGGTGCTCGCTCGCCAACAGGCTTTGCGGCGTGTCTCTCGGAGAGAAGGCTGTGAGGCCTGTGCCCTGCCAGGCTTTGGATAGAGAGGTTAGGCGGGGGGGGGAAGGCGTTTGGGCGGACGAGTTTGGTTTCGCACCTTCGTGGTGGGGGGATCGGGGGAGGCGGCTCCAACAATGCTAACGATAACGCTCACGGTAACAACCTTAACGCGTCTCCGATAAGCACCGAGGAACTGAGCTCGCTTGACATGGCTGTGTCTTCAGGAGGGAGGGGTGCGTCGACGCGGATTGTACGCACCATGTCCTCCGCATCGTCACCCTCTGCTACTGCCGCCAATTCTGGGAGTTCTCCGACGGTTACCAGCGGAGCGCACTCGAGGGGACGCGGCGACGCGCGCGGCCTACCCCCTCCAAGCCCTTACGGCGACAGTGGTCATGGTAACGGTGGCGGTAGCGGGGGTGGTTACCGTAGCGGTGCACTCTTAGGCAGCGAAGAGGAAAAGAGACGCGGCGGGGGCACGGGGGGAGCAGACTCTTGGTCCGGTCCGAACGGCCTCAAACGCGGTATGGGGATGTACCCGGGGGACATGGAGGGTGGCGCACCATCTGCAGTGGGATCTGGAACCTCTGGGGGCTCGGGGGGGAGGGGGGGGACGGGGGGCGAGCGTCCCCCCTCCCAAGGGAATGTTCTGAACGCTGGAATTTTCTCGCCTTTTCCTGCCCCCGGGAGTGGCAGGCGAAGAGGCCGGGGGGCGGGGACAGGGGATGGTGGCGGAATTGGGACGGAAGGAGGCGGAGGAGGCGTGGGGGGAGCTCGCGCCCCGTCGTATGTGAGTGCTCGCGAGGTTGTGTGTTTGTTTTTGTGATTCTTTATCTGTGTGTCTTGTAAATCTATGCCTGTGTGTTTTGTGCTTTGGTGTCTGAGTGTATGGTATGTATTTTTTGTGTATATCAGCTGGTGTATGTGTGTCTGTGTCTCCTCTCTTTTTTCTCCGAGCTCACCTTCCCTCCATCCCCCCGCCCTCCTCCTCCCTATCCCCCTACCTTCCCCTCCTCCCGCCCTGCCCCCCCACCCCCCTCACTCCTCCCCCCTTCCTACAGCAGGGCTACGGAGGTGAAGAAGACATGGGAGGAGGGGGGGGGTGGTCGCAGCTCCTGTTCCCCCTGCCGACGAAGGAACCTTTAGCCGTAGCCCCTCGAGGGCACCGCAGACACGCCTCCTTTGACCCGAACACCGATTGCTTCTCGCAGCACTACTCGCTGGGAAGCGGCGGCGGCAGCGGCAGCAGTGCCGCGAGCGTTGTTGGTCGAGGGGACGGGTCCGGAAGGTGAGAGTGAGGATGACCAATTTATATATATACTCGAAGTAATGTCTATGCTTTTTTTCGTACGAAGTAGTCTATATCTACTGTTTTGCTTTCTTGCATTTTTTTTGTGTTAAGATTATTGTTGTTTTTGTTGTAACCCTAACGCTACGCTTTATCCGGCAGCGGCAGCAGTGCCGCGAACGTTGTTGGGTGAGGGGCCGGGTCCGGAAGGTTCGTATGGATGGCAAAAAAATGCAAAGATGATATACCTGGTGTGCATTTTTTTGTATCTACTATTTTTTGTTCTTGCGTTCGTTTTGGTTGGTACTGTATTGGTGTTGTAATCCCAACCCTAACGCCACCCTTGCCCCCAAACCTATCCTAACCCTAACGCTACCCCCCACCCTGAACTCGAACGCACGCTTCAGGGGTTCGCACGGAAGCCTGTTCATCCAGCCGCTCGGCACGATCAGCGCTACCCCTACCCCTAACCCCTACCCTAACCCGAATGATAAACCTAACCCCACCCCTAACCTTTTACTCGAGTACTAGCCCTAACCCTAAACCCAATGCCACCACTAACCCTAACCCTAACGCCACCCCTAACCTTGACCTTGAACACACGCATCAGGGGTTCGCACGGAATTCCTCCAGCCGCTCGGCGCGGTCAACCCTATCCCCAACCCTAACACGAATGATAACCCTAACCACACCCTAAACCTGAACTCGAATGCTACCCCTATCCCCGACGCTACCCCTAACCCTAACACTAACCCTACCACCAACACCCTTCAGGGGTTCGCACGGAAGCCTGTTCCTCCAGCCGCTTGAAGCGGAAGAAAAACGCTTCCCCTGCCCCTAGCACTTAACCCTACCGCTACCCTCAACCCTGCTACCCCTAACCCCAACCCCAACGCTACCCTCAACCCTAACGCTAACTCTGAGCCTAATGCTACCCCTAACCCTGTTCCTATCTCTGCCCCTAACGCTAACGCTACCCCTCACCCTAACCCCAACACTAACCCCAACGCTAACCCTAACCCTACCGCTATCGCTAACGCTATACCTCAGGGGTTCGCACGGAAGCCTGTTCCTCCAGCCGCTAGGAGCCGTCGACGGCCAGGGGTACAGCGTGCCCATTTCGGGCTTTGGAAGCGGTGGCAGTTTTGGCGGTGGCAGCTTCGGAGGGAGCAACAGGCGCCACATTCGCGGCTGCAGCAGCGGGTGAGGGAACAAAGATGCTATATCAGACACGTGCTACGCGACGGGTAGCGCTTTTTGACCTTTTTGACTCTTCAACTGAGGGACTACTCAATACCGTAGGAATGCTATTCTTTACGGGGGTACATAGTAATTAGGACCAAATAGGATTAGTAAAAATTGGGTATTATATAGGTTTTTGTATGTATCGTAGGTCCTGATGAGTATGGTTTCCCGTAATAGTAGAATGTTTGCGATTTCCAACCTCTGTTGGGTTGGAAAAAATGTAAAAATTGTGTTGAAACCGACGAATGTCATAACCCCAAGGCCAACCAACCCACGAGAAAATTAGATTGGAAAAAAAAAAAAATGGTAGGAAAACGTATTTCTCACCAATTTTTTCGCTGATGTTTCGTGGGTTGGGTTGGCCTTGGATTGTGACGTTCGACGGTTTCAATACTATTCTTTTTATGTTTTCCTACCCAACTCCTACCCAACCAAAGTTGGTAGTTCGCAAACACCCTACTGTAGTGTTGACAATATTATTTGCTACACCTAGGCCATGGGAATGTTCATGGGGTTAATTACAGTAAGCGTGCACTGTACCTCCAATCCAGTTTTTGGGTGAGGGTTAGGCGCTCCTCAAGTGGCGAGCTTCAGAAAGTTTTTAGATGCACCCGCCTACCGTAACATGCTTTATTTTGGAGACCATTTTGTTTTGGGCGAGTCAGGGCCTACCTTGGCGTTGTTATACTGGTTTTCTCTGTCTCGCAATCCGCACGTTTTCTTGTGCGATGCTTAAACCCTGTTAGCACTATTAATAGGAACGCTATAGGGCCCACGAAATGGACCCAAATTTATGTGGTATTACTTGGTTTTAGAGGCATGCTCTTTGAGTGGACTTTGAATGCCCCGTTTACCACGCCAAAGCTTTGAAACGTGATGTACTGCCTGCTGTGGTGGGCCCAAATAGCCCGGGCTCTTTTGACATGATTGTAGTTGATTATTTTTTTGCGGTTTCCGAGTGGGTGCTAAAAGAGGGTTAAGCCCTTGCACGATTAATAGTGCAAAAATGAACGCAACACCCCCCGCGCCCCCCGCCCCCCTGTCCCCCTCCACACGCACCCAATCCTGAAAAATAAACAGATCCGTTGACCTGAACGTGCTAGCGCCGGTCCTGGCGGAGTTCCGCAACGGTGGAGGCGGCAGTGGCGGGGGGAGCTACCCTACCCTCCCCCAACCGCGCAGCCACCAGCCTGCGCCCCCCCCACCTCCTTCGTACCACTCGCAACAGCAACAGTACCATCATACACGTGGCAGCGGCAATGGTACTAGCGGTGGCGGTGGTGGTGGTGGTGGCAGTGCTGGCAGGCAGCAGGAACAACAGCACCATAACCAGAACCAACAGCAGAACCAACACCAGCAGCACCAGAACCAAAACCACCAGCAGCACCACCAGCAGAACCAGATGAACCCTACCCTACCCGTGGTCGCCGAACCGGGCACACCCCCCCACATTCTTAGCGACGACGCTGCATCCGCCAATGGGCCATCGCCAAAGAAAAACGCCCAGCAGGGGACAGTCGCGGGGGCCGCAGCGGCAGCGGCTGCAGCAGCGGTAGCAGCAGCCGCAACTGCGGGTACCGGAGGAAGCGCGACGTCTCCGGGTCTCACCGGGAGCATGGGCATTAATGGCGGTAATCGCAGCTCAAGCGGTGACGGTGGTGGTGGCGGTGGTGGCGGCGGTGATGGTGGTGGTGATGGAGGAAGTGGTGGGAAGCGGCGCGGGGATAGCGCGAGCGCTGAACGCGGCGGTGGCCCCCAGCAGCAGCAGGGAGAGCATCGCCGAGCTGGTACCGGCACCGGGGGTGGAAGTGGCAGAAACGATGACGGTGGCAGCGAGCAAGCGATGTCGAGGGACTCGTACGGGCAGTATTATGGGGGGTCCCCGTCGACCGTGTCAGGGTCGGCGGCCAATTCGTCGAGCGGTGGTGGTGGTGGCGGCTGTGGTGGCGGAGTTGGCGGTGACGATGGCGCCGGAGACGGTCGGCGCGATTCGCAGTCTGCTCTGCGTTGGCGCGGGAATAAGATGCCCCCCCTGTTTCCCCCGGACCAGCAGGCGGCCTCCTCCTCGGTGAGTGAACGTTGTCTTCCGTTTTATTTTGGTGTTTTGTATTTCTTCATTTTTTTATTGCGCCTCCCCAAAAACAAAACTTGTTTTTTGTTTTCTTTCTTGTATGGCTAATTTGATTGATTTTGATTTGATCGTGTCTTGTTTTCTTTCGTCTTTGTTTTTTAGTCGTTCGTCCTTTGTTTTCGGTTTTTGTTTTCGGCGCTTGCTGTCGTTTTTTTTTTGTGCCTTTGGTTTCCGCCGACGGTCGGCGCGAGCAGCAGTCGACTCTGCGCTGGCGCGGCAATATGATGCCCCCCCTGTTTCCCCCCGGACCAGCAGGCGGCCTTCTCCTCGGTGAGCGAACGCATACTATTAGTTTGTCTCCCGTTTTGGTGTTGTTTAATTGTCCGTTTTTGTGTTGTTTATTTGTCATCGGTTTTTAGTTGTTTAGTTTTGCGTTCGTCTTTTTATGTTTCAGTCTCTCGTTTTCGTCCTTTGGTTTCGGCTTTTTTTTCTTTTTTCAACAGCCTTGAATATCAGCCCGTTTTTTTTTTTTGTGCCTATTCTTCAGGCTTCTTAACATGCCCTTGCAATGCCGACATTATTTTTTTTCATCGCCCCACCCCCGCTCCCCACACCCCCCTCTCCCTCCCCCCTCCCCCACAAGGTGGACCAACTGGGGTGGAACGTTCGAAACAGCCCCACCGAGAGTAACAGAATGCCCGGAAGCGGTTTGGACGGGGTGGACGGGGACGGAAGCCGAGTGGAGAAGGGCACCATTTGGATACGTCATCCGGCGGGTATGCAGCAGCCGGCGGGCGGCCGACGCCAGTTCAACCAAGAGCCGAGATCGTGAATCCACATCCGCCATGATCGCGAATCCACATCCGCCAAGATCGTGAATCCACAAAGATTCAAGATGGTGAATCCGCATTGGCATGATCGTGAATCCACAAAGATTCAAGATGGTGAATCCACATCCGCTTTGATCGTGAATCCGCGAAGATTCAAGATCGTGAATCCGCCAAGATCCAAGATTGTGAATTAACGAAGGTTCAAGATCGAGAATCCGCCAATACCCAAGATCGTGAATCCACAAAGATTCAAGATGGTGAATCCGCATTGGCATGATCGTGAATCCACAAAGATTCAAGAT
>JAYJMJ010000001.1:6211512-6225030 GCA_036873875.1 Laminaria ephemera
TATCGCGAGAATAATTCAGCACTTTCTTCCCTCGTCGACTCGCGTCGAATTGTGCTTACCCACGCTATAAAGCGCTCCCGGCAGGTGGTGTCTCTAGAAATAAAAATCTCCATACCGAGATTTGAACCCCTGACTCAAACCTTAGTAGTATTCGAGATTAACCACTAGACCATCGGGGCGACTGAGAACTCGCTTGGCACAGATAAGAACAACCAGTATTGGTGGCATGCGGAGTAGCGCCGGTTGTCGCTATAGCGCCAGTATTTCCGACTGGCACCGGCGCTACAGAGGGACCACTACTCTGTACCTGATTCATGTTGTATAAAGCCATGAGCGCCCGAATGCACACAGCACCCGGTGCTGTACGCTTCGAGATCCAGCATAAAACATAGTACTCAAAACAAGTTTTTGGGTGAGGTATGCAGCTCGTCAAGTGAGGAGCCTCAGAAAAACAATGGTGAACGTTTACCGTAGCATGTGTCGGTTGCCCGCTATGGTTACTGTGAAATCGCTCGACACAGATGGGAACAACCAGGAGTGGCAGTATGCGGAGTAGTGCCGGTTGCCGCTATAGTGCCGGTATTTCCGACTGGCACATACCAGCGCTACGTACAGAGAGACCACTATTGTACCTAATTCATGCTGTTCAAAGTCATGAGTGCCCGAACGCACACATCACCCGGTGCTGTACGCTTCGAGCTCTTCAGCATCAAATAAAATACCACGTCCGTCACACACGTCATTAGATGCCCTCGTCGTGGCTTTTCAGAACGCCACACAGAACAAAAAAACAGCAGTGAAATGTCACGTACCTACATACCTGGTACCTATTTCCAAGTATGAATAGGTTTTGTCCCAAAAACACGGGTGCACTTCTGAAGGGCCCCAGGAAAACAAGCCGAGAAATGTCACCTACCTACGCAGTGCCTAATTCATGTTGTATAAAGGCATGAATGCCCGAGTGCACACCCCATCCGGTGCTGTGCGCTTCGAGCTCCAGCACAGAATAAAATACTACGTTCTGTCACTCAAGTCTTCCTGTAGATGCCCTCGACGTGATTGAAGAACGCCAAAACAGAATCACAAATAGAGATTTTTCACCCACCTACATACGGTAGAGCGGTCCCTTTACGGTGCCAGTTGAGTAGTGCCGGTTGCCCGCTATATATAGCGCATGTGAAATCGCTTGGCACAGATGGGAACAGCCAGTAGTGGCAGGAAGCGGAGTAGTGCCGGTTGCCGCGATAGTGCCGGTATATCCGACTGCCACATACCGGCGCTACAGAGGAACCACTAGTGTACCTAATTCATTTTGTATAAAGTCATGAGTGCCCGAATGCATACAGCACCCGGTGCTGTACGCTTCGAGTTCCAGGATAAACTAAAATACTGCGTCCGTCACACACGTCAGTAGACGTCCTCGTCGTGGTTTAAGAACGGCACAGAAAAACAGACACTTGAAATGTCACATAACTACCTACTACCTACCCTACGGCGGCAGCCGTTTTTGTGCCCTTACAGTGCAGGACATCTAAGAACGAACAGCGCAACAAGAAAACCAAGCTGAGATTTACAGGATTATAAGAAATCAGGAGCCGTTATACTGCTGAAGCTATTAATAGTAGAGCGCACCCTCTCCCAAATAATAAACCCAGCCTGGGTCAGTATTTCTGTTTCTTGTTAGGTGTCCTGTGTTGTATTTTTTTTCACCAAAAAGCATGGTGAATGAGTAAGCAAGGGGGTATTATGCTGCTCAATTTTTGCAACTAAGCACCCCACCCAAACCTCGGCTCTGCCCATCCCAACGTATGGCAGCAATCATATTATACTTCGGAGTATACTCGCGTCACCGAGAAATGTCACATACCTACATACCCTATATATAGCGGCATCCGTTTGTGTGCCCTATTTTTTCACCGAACCTGCCCAAGTAGGGGGAAAGGTATTTCCTGCTCGCAAATTGGCCGTGGATGATGATGTGACAATCCTGGGTGACGACACCGCGGCCGACCAGGGATTTTCCATCCATCAGAATTTTCCTGTAAAAACAACAGACCAATCATAGCAAAACAGCCAGTATGAAACACCTTTCGGCGAATGAGTAAGCAGGAACGGCACGCTCCTCAATTTTTCCAACCCAATACCCAAAGCCAAACCTCTCATCTACCCCTCCGACGCACCAATAGAGCTTACCACATATCCGAGAAAAACCCATTTGTTGGTCAACTACTGATAATTCGGGATGTTTCATTGGTCAACACACGCGCACACATAAATTCGCACCCTACCCAAGCTTGGCACCCTGATTCCCACCGAGACCTGATCCCACCCGGACCTGAGCCCTCCAAACTGACCCCGGGTATACAAGTAGCCATCGGCAGGGCCCACCAAGCACTCTAATCCCACGCCGACCAAAATCGGGGGTCGGCCGCAGCAAACCGAGGGTCGGCCACAGCCAGCAAACAATTTTCTCGAATAAGTGATATGCTACTCTCCAACGTACAACAGCAAGCGTAGACTCACACATTTTTTGTTTGTTTATTTTGCTGCTGCCCGCAGTCGGTGAACGCCATGGCCACGCCACCAAACATTGCATAAAAATAATCCCCGCAAACTGGGATTTAATAATCCTCGTGTTCACGTGTAGCCCTCCGGAGACAGGGGGGTACCGTATAACACGGAAGACAACACGCTCCCTGGGAGGAAATTTTCCGACCCGATTTTCTCTAGAAGCAGGAGAGCACACACAACCAAAATCGTGGCTTTGGACAATCTATACTCTAGTCGAGATCTTTCCAGAGACGCACTGTTTGCCGATTGCGCTCTCCCCGTTGTCGAGAAAATCAGCTTGGAATTTCGTCCGAGAGGGTGTGCTATCTTGATTATAGTATACGATATATAGCTGGGCAGGGATTGACTACTACGTCCACCTGATGGTGCGCGACAGCGGCTTGGGGACACAAAAATGACTCTCCAAAACAGCACAAAAAAATCAGAAAACGTCAACAACGGGGAATCGACACGACATCCCCCAAAACAGCACAAAAACAAACAAAACGTCAAGAGTGCGAAATCGTTGCCTCATCAGCTTGACGGGGCATGTACTATACCGTGGTATTGCACACGCATTGGTATGGTTACCAAAAAAATGCAAAGACGCAGACGTCAACACCGTGTAATCGCGGCCCCATTAGATGGCGCACGTATTGTACCGTGGAAATCCATACGTACTGGTATACTCTGTAGATCCGCCCGGGCCCCAATCGAAACAAACGACAATTGGGTTTCTTTCCAGGGCTTTTCACGGGTCGGGTTACTTCTCGCGGGTCGGGTCGGGTCGGGTCGGGTCAGGGTGACCCGACCCGACCCGTGACCCGACCCGTGAGAATTGGATACCTCTAGACCCGAACCGACTCGACCCGCAAGATTTGGAAAACATCCTGACCCCACGAAACAAGTAGAAAGCAGGGGAGGAAGCCAAGCGACCAACTCCACCCCCGAACAAATCACCAATCCCTCAGCAAGGGAAGTCAAGCGACCCATCCTTGCCTAAATAAACCAGGGGTTTTCACGGGTCGGGTTGGGTCAGGGTGACCCGACTCCACCCGTGAGGTATGAAAACCTCCTGACCCGACCCGACGCGATCCGTGAGATTTCGAACACCTCCTGGCCCGACTCGACACGACCCGCGAGGTTTTTAAAACTTCCTGACCCGACCCGCGGATCGTGTCATGACCATGGCCTTTGAAAAGCCCTGAAATGAATCACCAATCCGTCAGCAAGGGGAAGTCAAGCAACCCACTTCCACCTGAAAAAATGAACTTTGAATATAAATGACCTGTCAATAAAGACCTGTCCGTGAATGAGCTGTCAATAAAGACCTATCGATAAATGAACTTTGAACACATGACCTTGCTGTCAGCAGCCGTGCAGACGACATGCGGCGGGTACAAATCACGCCCAGCGGTACGGCAAAATAGCGAGGGCCAGTCACCACGCCAGGCACAGGCGGTCGGGAACAAAAAGAAAGCCGGGGGGGGGGGTACTCATTTCATGCATAGCCGTAGTCATATGACCATAGACCCTGCCGGGGGGGGGGAACCAAGCGATCCAGTTCACCCCTCAATGAAACACCAATCCGTCAGCAGGGGAAGTTAAACGATCCACTCCATCCCTCAATAAATCAGTAGACCTTACCGCATATTCGACAAAACCGATTAACTGGTCAACTACAAGTCGGGATGTTTCATTGGTCAATACACGCACACACACAAATTTGCACCCTGCTCCCGCTTGGAGCCCTAATCCCACCCAGACCTGATCCCACCCAGACCTGAGCTCTCCAAACTGACCCCGGGCATATACGTAGCCGCTGGCAGGGCCCACCAAGCACCCTGCTCCCACGCCGACCAAAATCGAGGGTCGGCCGCAGCAAATCGAGAGTCGGTCACAGTCAGCAGGAATTTTCTCGAATACCACTCTGGGCGTAAATATAGGTACCGATGCGTTAATGATGTAAATACCAAACGGTCCTTATATTTCCGTCCAAAGTGGTAAGGGGTAAGCTACCCTCCCCATTCGACCACGCACCTGATTCAAGACCGCGACCGCCGCTACCGTTACCCTCCCCCGTCCCCTCCAAGCCCTTCCCTTCTGCAAAGGGCCTTCTGGGGCCAAGCCAATGGCGGACGGAGACTGGCTCGTCACGGCCAAATATAAAAACGCGGCAGAACACCAACATTATCTTTCGACTTCCCGCCGAAAATGTTACTCACTTCATATCGTGCCCATTAGTTCCACCAAACACCTGGCGCAAGACCGGGGACCGCCGTTACCGTTGCCCCCCCCCTGTCCTCCCCAAACCCTTCCCTTCTGCCAAGGGGCCCCTCGGACCAAGACTGTGCCTTGATACTCAAGACTGACTAATGACTACCGTATACTATAATCAAGATAACACATCCCCTCGGAAAAATTTCGACGCCGATTTTCTCGACAACCGGTACAGTGCAAACGCCGGACGACGCGAGCATGGATGTATCTCGACGAGATCTTCCCAAAGCCGCCCCTTTTGTTGTTCGCCGCTGGCGTAGGAGGAAATCGGCTCTGAAATGTATCCCAGGGGGTGTGTTATACACTGTCATATTACGGTATTAACGGTCAAGACGACCCTTGCTTGTCTGTCAAGACTGATTCCTGACAACCAAACCTATAACCGGCAGAAAGAGAACACCATGTTTCTAGTTCCCGTAAACATACACCTGGTATAACGCGCTTCCTATCGTGCCCGTTAGTTCGACCAAAACGCCTGGCTCAAGACAGGGGACTACCATTCTCGTTGTCCGGACTACCGTTCCTGTTGTCCGGACTACCGATACCGTTATCCTCCCCTGTCCCCCCCAAGCCCTTCCCCTCCGCCAAGGGACCCCTCGGGTCAAACCAGTGGCGGATGCAGACTGACTCGTGACGGCCAATAAAAAAAATAACGGCAGAAATAAAACGCCGTATTCTCGAAATCCCGCCGCTAAATATCACGCGCTTCATATAATATCGTGCCCATTAAATCGACCAAAACGCCTGGCGGTCAAGGCCAAAATCGGCAGAACTAAAACGCCACATTTTCCAAATCCCGTCGCGAATATTACGTTTGTATACCCCCGTTTGACCATAAACGCTTAGCTCCTAAGAGCGAGGAATACCGTTCCCATTGTCCGGACTACCGTTCCCGTTGTCCTGACTGTCGTTTCCGTTATCCCCCGTCCCCCCCAAACATTTCCCTTCCGCCAAGGGCCCCCTCGGGTCAAGTCGATGGCGGATGGAAGCTAACCCGTGACGGCCAAATAGATAAAAAACGGTACAAATAAAACATCACGTTTCGAACTCCCGCCGCAAATATCACAAAACATACCCCCATTTGACCAAAAACGCTTGGCTCCTTAAGACCGAGGAATACCATTGTCCGGACTACCGATACCATTGTCCGGACTACCGTTACCATTGTCCAGACTGCCGTGGCCGTTGTTCTCCCCCGTGATCTCCAAACCTTTCCCCTGCGCCAAGGGCCCCCTCGGGTCCAGCCAGTGGCGGATGGAGAACGTTACGGCGCGACTCCCCTGCATGATCGCTATGCCTACCCAAACGTCTAGCAAGGTAATATTGGTGCCCAGGTATCGGCACGAAAAGATGTACCCCGCGCCGGCGGACGCGCTGAAGACCATCGTCAGCGCCTGCATGAGATTGACAACAAGCCATGCGGGAGAAGGGGACACGCGTGCGGGCGGGGGGAGTCAGGGGAGGGGTACTCACAGCGGGGGAATGCCATCGTTAGCGCCTGGATGATTTAGATCAAAAGCCATGTAGGAGAAGGGGGGCGCGCGGTGCGGGCGGGCGGGGGGGGGCAATTAAGGGAGGGGCCCTCAAAGCGACAACAAAACAAACAGAGGGGCAGGGACACACGACAAAAAGATAAAACGACGCCACACTCGCCACCGTGTCGGAATAAAAAACAAACTAATCGTACGTACCGTAGTGACATTTCTGCAAGAACAACTTAAAAAAAAAAAACACTGTATTTTTTTTAATCGCAAAAACCCGGTCCGACACAAAAACGTATCATACGGCAGCGAAATTGGCGAGGTCCCCCATCACACACAACGCCAATACGTTGCCACGGAAGCACCGTTCTTTCCGCAACCGAGTTAAATTGACACACGACACATACGTGGAAGTGTCGCGAGCTTAATCCCTACCAGGTATATAACTGCACACGAAGTATACATTTTGGGCATGAACTACTTGGGGTTTTAGTGGCGGATACCTTTTTCTGCAGTAAAAGGGTTATACCCAGGGCTGTGAGCTGGCTGACTAAAAGTCACCGACTAGTTATTAGGGTGTTTGCGATTTCCAAACTCTATTGGGTTGGAAAAAATGTAAAAACAGTATTGAAACCGACAAATTCAATAGCCCAAGGCCAACCAACCCACGAAAAAAATAGGTAAGAAATTAAAAAAAAAAGGTGGAAAAAAATAAATAAATAACCTAACTTTTTGCTGGTTTTTCGTGGGTTGGGTTGGCCATGGATTGCGATTTCGACGAATACTATATGTTTCCTACCCAACTCCTTCCCAACCAAAGTTGGTACACTGCAAACACGCTATTAGTTGGCTAGGTATTACAGTTAGTCGCGTGCGGTAATTTGCGGAAATCTGCGCCTTTGCATCTGACAAGGCGCGTTTTTGGCTCGATGTGCGCTTTTTATTAATAAAGTCTAGCCAGTTAGATGGCTTTTACTCGGCCACCCAACTATTGATAATAGCGTGTTTGCGGGACACCAAATTTGGTTGGGTAGGGAACCATACAATAATAGTATGGGAACCGACGAACGTCATTAACCCAAGGCGAACCCAACCCACGAAAAATTAGCAAAAACGGGCCAAAATGGTACTTCTAACCTATTTTTTCGTGGGTTGGGTTGGCCGTGGGGTATGGCGTTCGTCGGTTTCATTAGTAATATTATATGTTTTCCTACCCAACCACATTTGATATATCGCAAATACCCTAATAATTTGCCGCGACGAAATCCAGCCAACTCACAGCACCCCTTTAGACCTGCATTCCCGACATGAGGACAAAACACTTGGAACTAGACTAGGACAATGTTAGGAGTTGGAAAAAGGATAAAACTTCATTTTTACCCACCCACCGGAGAGTAAAAATAAAATAGACTTAAGCTTTGAACTCGTTTGGGCTGGTCGGTGTTACTTGCCCGGATACTTGCGCGGTGGCTAATTGTTTTTTCTTTAGTGTTCAAGAGTGTTTTATGTTATACTTGTGTATATAGCTCACAGGAACGCCTGTGTTCTCCCTTTCCAACTCGCGACACCCCCGAGAAATCAAAGCAACCACACCCCGAAGGGGGACCTTGTAAAACAAAATCAAATGAAATGAAATAGGGAGTCTCTCACCTCGTATACGAAATCTTGTGATCCCTGCAGAACTCCATCCCCAACGTAAACGTAGGCGTTGATTGGTTGAATCAATCCGACCACCGACATCACCGGTACGAGTGCAGCGAGGACCTGTTTCGTCGTTCGGTGTGGCGGCAGCAGCGGCAACGGTAGCGGTGGCGGTAGCTGAGGGTAAGAAGGATGGTTTGTTCGACCACGATGTACACCCGGGCGGCTGCTACTAGTATTGCGGGGGACCATTGTAATCAGAACCTACGATACACACAAAAAGCTATATATTCCACTATTTTTACTAACCATATTTGGCCCTGTTTACCATGTACCCCCGTAATAGCTTTTCCAAGGACTGTGAGTTGGTTTACTACAAGTCGCCGACTAGATATTAATTGGCTTGGTATCGGCAGCGATGACCTGATTCGTCGTTCGGTGTGGAGGCAGCAGCGGCGGGGGCAAAAAGGCGGTGTGGCGGCGGTAGCGACAGCGGTGATGGCGCCGGGCAAGGAGGGCGATCAGCTAGTACGCCGTCTCTCTCGCATATTGAAACTAATTAACGTCTCAAATTAGTATGAACAAAATATATGGGATAGAAATTATTCACAAATTCGGGGAGACGACAACGATAGTTTGAACTATCCCGACCACCGACATGACCGATACCAGGGCAGCAAGGACCTGTTTCGTCGTTCGATTTGACGGCGGCAACGCCGGCGGTGGCGGCGGCGGTGGGTAAGGAGGCCGGTCACTTCAACCACAATGCGCGCAGGCAGCTATGTAATATGTTAGCTTTCCTTGCTTTCAGAGCACAGGGGGGGGGGTCGCGTGGCGGCGGCAGTGGCGGCGGCGGAGGTAAGGAAGACGGTCAATTCGACCACGATGTGTACAGGCAGTAAGGGTATATACTCTGAGGTGCCCGGGTACCACACCTGGTTATAGCAGCCACACCAGGGTAGATACTCGAGTACATTTAGAGTATCACCGGTACACCCTACTAAACACAACCTTGGAAGGCAGTTACTATACTAGTTTTTCTTACTTTTAGAACACAAGGGTGTCGGCAACGGCGGGTAAGGAGACCGGTCAATTCCACCGCGATGCGTGCGCGCAGGCAGCTACCGTGTCAGCTGTTCTTCCTTTTAGAGCACAGGGGGTGTGGGGCGGCCACCTACAGCACCAGCAGGGGTAGGGCTCCCAAGTGCCGTTTAATAACCGTTTCACTACGGTAAAACATACCCTACGCTAATCCCAAGTAGTTCGTGCCCAAATCATGGGTGTAGTACTAAAAGGGGGTTAACATACAAAACAAACAGCATGATTCGTGAAAAAAACAAGCGGCAAAAAACTTCCGCGACGGTAAAATATTTATATTAACAGTATACGTCCCGTGTGGTCCAGTGAAAAACCTCGTAACTACTAAGGTCGATTTCGTGAGTCCAAGTACAGCAATTGACTTTTTTCTACAAAAAATAACCTGTCCAAAGTGCGAGAGCGCGAATTGGCAAAGTTCGATGCAAGTAGACGAGCAGTGGCAATGCTGAACCCTATGCGCGATAAACATGAAAGCACGTACCGGGGGGGAGAAGGAATGACACATGTGACCACGGCTTGTCCAGAAGGTCGCTGCGAGTAAAACCTCCTACGAGTTGAGCTGGAAAGTAACACTGATGATAATAATTAAAAAAGACACACAGAAACATATCTCATCACCTGTTTGTCCGACGTAAATATTTGCGGCATAACGCCCCCGAAGATCTGGAACACCACGAGGACTCCGATGCCCCACCCGGTCGCAAGCAGCAGCACCTGATATTCAAATATGTATATAAGTGGATGAAATAACTAATCAGCTTCCGCCTTCAACGGAGACGACGTTGATATGTCGTGCAGCATCCGTTCGCTCAGCATTCTTGTCGGCTTCCGAGCATATCAGCCACCCAAACATCGCGAAAAGGCCCTAAACTTAACCTTGCAAGAGTTATGGCACATGGCACAAAACGTCGGTGTTTCGCCCCCAAATCGAAACGCCTGCCAATATGCCCCAAAAAAAAAAAACTACTCAGCCCCGTTAGAATTGCGATTGCATTTTGGGGACAAATTGCTTGGACGTAGTGAAGGATGATGCTTGCATCGGCATACGGGTTATGCTCAAAGTTCTCGCCGGCTTCCGAGTATATTAGCCCCCAAACATCGCGAAATGTACCAAACCTTAGCCCTTTCAGGGCCCATACCACGGTAGACGTACGCCATTTTTTTTCTGGGGCTCCTCACTTGAAGAGATCTATACCTCACCCGGAAAAACTGATTTGGAAGTAAGCCGAAAGTTCGACTCGATGAACAGACCCATGGCCTACTAGGTACAAAATCCATTCAATATTGCAAAACAAGAAAGATGACATTCCGACGATTTTGGGGTTAAGGAGCACCGTCATTCAGAAAACAAAAAATGGCCAAAAAGTAGCTACCTCTATTGTTGTAGCACGCGTCTTCAGCCACAAAAAAAAACGACCATGACGGTCTTATCAAGTGTCTAGGAAGAGCGTGCAGTAGCGGTACACGTATCGCCATGCTGCGCGCGTACAGCACATCTCCTTGCATTGCAGTGCGTACACCCGTCTTACCCAAGCAGCCCGGGCTGCTTTTGTGTGTCCGACTCTGCAATCGCCACTTCTTCGACACGTCTTCCCTTTGAACTCAGTACGCGTATCGCCACACTGCGCGCGTGCAGCACATCTCTTTGCATTGCAGTGCGTACACCCGTCTTACCCAAGCAGCCCGGGCTGCTTCGTGTGTCCGATTCATCTGCAATCGTCACTTCTTCGACACGTCTTCCCTTTGAACTCCCAAAGAGCTTAAATAAACTTTTTTTTTTCATAGTTTAAAAAATGAAAAAAAACAGTTTAGCTGTGAGATCGAAAAAACAATCAAAACTCATCTTTGCAAGCTGCGTGTGATGCTTCGATCGCGCGTGTTACAGGGTGTGTATACCCTCGTGAAGGATACAGGTCGGTGACTCCCCCTGCTGATACCAGGGTCAACAGGGCTAAGACTTTCAGCCTCGCTTTGTGCACAGAAACTATATAACCCGCATTGAGGGGGACAGAAACAGACAGCTGTGGATTTGTACCATGAATTACGACACATGCTACCGAAAAAGTGCACGATATATTTTCTGAGGCTCCTCACTTGAGGAGCTTCATACCTCACCCAAAAGCTTATTTTGGGTAAATTGAAAGTGCAACCCGATGACCAAACCCATGGCCTAGGTATAAAAAAAAATCATATATACTGCAAAACAAGGATGACATTCCGACGATTTTCGGTTAAGGGGGTCCATCATTCACAAAAAAAAATGTCTCAAAGTGCTGCCTGTATCGTAGCACGCGTCTTACATGATTCCGCCCCCCCCCTGTCTTACGTCTCGGAAATAGGGGAGTGGTTTCGCATATTTTTCAATCAGGTTACCACCTCCTGCGTGAACTGCCAAAGCGAGGGAAGAGCTACACGACACGCTTGCCGCATGACGATACTCGTACTGCTGCACGCTCTTCCAAAACGCTTGCCTAAAATCGCGCTCGTCGTTGTTTTGGTCGGTAGACATGAATCCCACAAGGGTTAGCAACAGTTCACCGCGAAGTGTCAAGCGCCTTACCCTTCCAGCAACCTCCCGCGTTGACGGCATTATTATGGCTGCCGACACATTGTACGGTAAAGGTGCACCCATGTTTTTATGAGGCTCCTCACTTGAGGAGGTCTACACCTCACCCAACAGCTTTTTTTTAGTAAACTAAACGTGCAGCCCAATGACCAAACCCATGGCCTAGGTATAAAACATATTCATATTGTAAAACAAGAATTGACATTCCGACGATTTGGGGTTAAGGAGCCCCGTCATTCAGAAACAAAAAAAAAATAGCCAAAAAGTGCTACCTCTATCGTAGCACTCGAATTTTTATTTTTACTTGATTTCGCCCCCGTACCTTAGGTATCGGAAATAGGGTTGTGGTTTCTGATATATTTGATTTTACGGTACTCCTGCGTGAAACATTACCAAGCGCCTTACCCTCCCAGCAACCTCTCGCGCCGCGGGCACCATGCCGGCCCCAACCCGATCGGCGATGAGACCTTGCGCAGCCACCGCGAGAGAATCTGCAGCATAGGCAAGCAGCATCCACAGCTGCGAGGCAACCTGCCGGCGGAGAGATGGAGTGGGGGGGGGGGGGGCATAGCGTGCGCCTAAGTATCCCCATTATTAATAGTAAGCACAAATGGTATTCCAACGGTATTATATTGGCTATTTTATAAAATTATTTCAAATACGTCAGCTGTGAGTTGGACTAATTGAGTGGTCGATACTCACCTTTGCAAGCTGTGTGACACTTCGGCCGCGCGTTCGTACAGATGTATTCCTCTTTGAGGATACAGGTTAATGACTCCCTATAGATGCTGCCAGGGTCAACTGGACAATTTTTTCCAAGGGTGATTTCGGTCCATAAACATTATGTGTACTGGTACAATATATAACCCGTATGGAGGGGGACAAAAGCAGAAAACATTTCCTCGGTTGAGAAGCCCCGTCCGTCAGAAACAAGACGGTCAAAACGTGCCACAGTGCTCCCTATAGTGGCCAGCGTCATGTGGTACAGCCCCCCCCCCTCAAGACAAACAAACGCTGGCAGAGGGAGCCCAATAAAATTCTCCCCCCACAAAATTTCTTCAAGAAATTTCTTCAAGAAATTACTTCACGCAATTGCCCGATGTCAGGCTTGTCATAAGCTTGGCGCTGAGCCCCTCAGACCCCGAAACTACGACGAATTCAACAAGGAGTGCGGTGTTAAAAAAAACACGCAGACGACACACAGGGAAAAACAAAACACGCGTGCGCGCATCTCGAGACCGGAACCCTGCACTCGTTCGCGACCCATGCTATGATCGTGGTGCAACTAAACGAGGCGCCTCACTTGACGAGCTTTACACCTCACCCAAAAAACTGACTTTGAGAAAAAATGAAAGTGCTACCCGATGAACAATCCCATGGCCTAGCTAATGCTAAAAATAACACAATCAACGTTGTAAAGCACAAATGGTATTCCCAAAAATATTTGGTAGTTCCTTAGGTGAGGAGCCCCGCCACTCAGAAATAATTCGGCAAAAAGCGTTACCCCTCTCGGGACAAGAAAGAAACGCACACAGTGCCGAAGTCCGCCTTACAAGCGGTTTTTGGGACGCAGCTCACCCTTCATGCGAATCGCTTATCACCTCACGGCGCTATGCGCTTGGTGCAAGCAATTTGTGTCTGGCCAGCAAAAAATCCGACGTACTCCGTCTCGGCATTGTAGGGATGCGAGGGTCTATGGTCTGGCAGTCTACGGCCATGCATGACAACGAATACACACCCCCCCCATCGTAGCGCGGTACCTGGTGAGCAGCGATGCTGATCGGACCCACTCTTGCCGCGAACGCGCTTGCAGTGCTAAGCGCCGCCTTCAGCGCGCGCACGACGGAAGCCATGAGACGGGGAGGGAGAGGCGGGGGGAAGGAGGGGGGCTACTCATTGGAA
>JAYJMJ010000001.1:6254530-6268748 GCA_036873875.1 Laminaria ephemera
ATGGGCCTCTTCTTTCTGATAACATTTTGTTGTATTCTTCCTTGCGCGAGCGTAGCGGGCGGCGTCAGCCGCCCGCGTAGCGGAGCCCTTGTACAGTCCAGAATTGCGGTAAAGGCGGTCATAAACACAGAGAGAGTTCTGCGTTGACCTTTTTCTCGTCGCTGCATTATTTAAAGGCTATCGTGCGAGAGGGTTGCTGAATAGTTCCGACTTGCTTCGGCGAGGCGTGGCTTCGGCAGACATAGAGAGAACTGCAGCCACGTTTTTGGGGACACATCATTGCTTGCACTCTGCTTTCCCCCGTCCCCCGTTAAAAAAGCCATTTTTTTTCTACGAAACCGGAAATAATTTAGCACACCTGCTGGTGGTACTGCTGTACATTCACGCCTATCGCATTCGCACTAAGCTCTCTTCCTTGCGTATCGAGACGGCGGGACCCAGCCCGTACAAAAAGAAGTTTGCAGCAGCTATCGTCTGGCGCCTAGTTTTTCTTTTCCACCCCTCTTGGCTAGAAAGCCCGAGCAAGAAGACTTGCAGTACAGCCATCGTTTCGCGGTTCTTCACGTCGTCCGTAGAGATAAACAGGTGAGCCTGGCAATCAGCGGAAATACGAGATGGTACGAGGACTGCATGGGTAGTACGAAACCAGGGCTGCGGTAGGGGGATCACTCCTAGGGCCTTGGTTTTCGGCGGCTCAGAGCCACTCGTGCGGATGGCTACGCCCCTGCGTCGTGCTTTTCGGTTTCGCGAAATGCACCGCCGTGAAATGGTGAATTGTTTGCCCCCTGGTACGCTGCATGGTCGAAATTAAGTCAAAATGATGTTCACGTTCGATACTGCTGTATTGAGGTAGAGAGCCACTCGCACGAGTAGTCTAACTCGGTAGCGAAATGGAGGATACCCCGCCTGCTGTAAACTTGATTACGAGTGTACTCGCACTAGTGTGTGTGCGTACCATGTATTGGCTTTTGCTATTCGTCCTTCCCACCATGATTTCCCCTCGTCTTGCTCTGCGCTTATGCATCAAACCACGCGGTACTTTAGGTAATGTCTAGCCTGCGTTTTGCCGCATGGTGTTGGTGGTTTGACGTTCGTTGCACTTGCGGCAAGGGCGTACCTATGTGGCGGCGGGTTTGGAAACCCGCTTTAACCGTACCTGCCAATTTTGAACAAAACTCGTAGACCTGTGCATATATATACCTGGCACGTGTAAAAAAGAACTGCAGCGAAGCAAAGGGCTGGCCTCGTCAAACAGGACGTTTTTTTAATGTATTACAGTATACACGGTTGCCCGTCGGGATGGGGTTGACTTGATATCCCGGGGGCATCGCAAGTCGAAAAGGGGGAACACAGGCGTTCCAATGATATGTATGAGCTACTGCTTTTCCTGCTGCTGTATGCTTCGTATACCTGGTATGAGGTCCGACGATGTGTGGTTGATTATTGTATTGGACGCGAAAATGTCGCGGTTCGATCTCTTGCTGTGCACCAAGATCTGCTGCTGTGAACCACATATGAATACACCGTGACTACTGGCACAAAGGCGAGAACTTGGAGCACGGCTGCCGTTGTACCGCTGCTGTTGTACTGCTGTTGTGCTGCTGCTGTATACTGATTTTGTGGCTGCGAGGCTGAGCGGCTGCTTTTGCAAAAATAAACCCACCGCTTTTCTTGGTCGTTGTGTGTGCCAATGACAGCATACACTCCACTCACACATACAGAAGCGCACACGCATACACACACAGAAGCACCGTCCGTGGCTGTCACAATAGATTGTTGCTGCTGCAGCTGTTGCTGCTGCATCGTAGCAGACAGCGGAGAGGGTAACAAAAATTGGACTGATGATGTACACCGGCGGTAGAGCGGAACGAATAAAACATACGTGAGAGTGGAGCGGGCTATTTAAAATGAACAATAAATTGTTGGATTTTCCATGGCACCTACTCGGCTCAGCGAGGCGGAACGCAACCCCTTGGCAAAAGAGCCAGCTCAGCGACTTTGATTGCTCAGAGTACGTGCCACGGAGCTCGGCCGGGATCTAGACATGCGTCGTAATGTACCGACGGACCCCTTGCTTGCCCCGCAGCCGATAGTGCGAAAAACAAACCTCGGCCGCCGGAGAACAGCGTGCTTAAAAACAAAATACTCTTTTACTTATACATTTAATACGATGATGACGAGTTTTACATGATGAATGATACCCTTTGCGAGAACAATCAGACTCACACACAACAAACTTTATTGTCGTCCCCACGGCGTTATTTGATACCAGGTACATTATACATTCGCATTACCGGTATACTCGTAACGACGTACGAGTGTTGGCAACTATTAATATCAAGGGAAGTGATAAATGAGGCCCCCAGGGGCACTTCTGTTGACGACGCCCCCGGAGGCACTTTAGCCTAGTGCGCCCCCAAAAATATATAAAACATGCTACCACGAGCGACCACGGTGATCCTAGGATGCTGAAACTGCTTGAGGGATATCTACGGCATCTACTGCCGCCGTGGGTGCGCTTGTTCCGTCCGTCATCGCTACTCGCTCAATATACAGGCTTGGTTGTGTTCTCTAAAATCTTGATGGATATCTCAGAGCATTTTTTGGAGGCACGTTTAGGCTAATAATGTACGCCAACACGGGCGATGACGGCGACCGAAGGATACTGTACTTGCCTGAGGGTTGCCTACAGCATCTACTGCCGCCGTGCGTGCACTGGTTCCGTCGGTCATGGCTCTGCGCTCGATATACAGGCGTGATTGTGTTATCTAAAATCTTGGAATTTCACAGCATTTTTTGGAGGCACATTTAGGCTAAAGCGCCCCCAAAAATAGAAAATATGATGCGCACTACTACGGTTGTGTGATGTATATCGAACAAGGAGAGCAATGACCGACGGAACTACACCACCCGCCTTGGCAGTAAACGCCGTAGACAACCCTCAGGCAGGTCTAGTATCCTGCGGTTGCCGTCATCGCGCATGGTTGCGTTCTTTGTAGTTGTCGGGGGCGCTTTAGCCGAATGGGCCTCCGAGATCAACATTTTAGAGAACACAGCCAAGCCTGTATATCGAGCGAGTAGCGATGACCGACGGAACTAGCGCACCCATGGCGGCAGCAGATGCCGTAGACAACCAACACGCAGTTGTGGTATCCTAGGATCGCCGTGATCGGTCGTACTGGCGTGTTTAATATATTTCTGGGGGCGCATTAGACTAAAGTGCCCTCGGGGGCGTCGCTAACAGAAGTGCCCGCGGGGGCGCATTTATCACTTCCCCAATATCAATCTTCGTACCGACAACGGAATTGCATGGCTGGTGTGTTCCAATCTGAACGGAAATATAGGGATCGTTGGGATACTAACAGGAATACCAAACGGTCCGTACGTTTCCTTCCAGACCAGTAGATGATAAGGCAACCTGCCGCAATCGGCGGACGTGATATCAGAGGTCGAGATGCATCAGCTATCGTCATCGGTAAAGAGCGCCCCGCTTTAACCCCTCACTCCGGCGGCCCTTCGGGGCTTCAACGGGAAAACACGTCGAAACAAAGTGACGATTACAGAATCGGCCATACGAAGAAGCCCGGGCTGCTGGGTACGGGGTGTGTCCGAAGCGCAACGGTCGGAGCTGTACCATACGCGCACAGCATGTTGATGCTCGTACTGTTGCACGCTCTTCCTAGACGGTTGAAGATATCGCAGTTCTCGTGTTTTCGGTCGATATAAATGGGCCCCAAAGTGGTTTATTAAACGGCGATGTTTCTTGACATTTGACACACGGCTAGACCATCCGCACAGCCTTGCGTGTATGACACTAGCCACACGAAGAAGCCTTCGGTAGGGTAGGTCCCTACAACAGTATTAATAGTCGCCCGTAACGTTTACTGCTGCTGTAAAGAACCGAGGTTGCATGTGGGTGGCTACTGCTGTTGTTGTAGATAACTGGGTTAAGTTGAATGTGGGAGGGTAATTGTGTTGTAGATAACTGAGTAAGGTTGGATGTGGGTGGGCAGGTATCGTACATAACTGCTGCTGTGTTCCGGACGGTTGAATTATCACCATCATTATTACCCTCGATCAGGTCGCAAAAGGGTAGTGCCGTGCAGGTCCCAAGTCGGTGCGTCGCTGCTGCTGTCCTGCTGCTGCTACAGCTGCTGTCACGCTGCTGTCCTGCTGCTGCTGCTGCTGCTGCTGCTACTGCTACCGCTGCTACCGCTGCTGCTGCTGCTGCTGCTGCTGCTGCTGCTTCTGCTTCTTCTGCTGCTCTTCTGCTGCTGCTGCGGCTACTGTCCTGCTGCTGCTGTTCTGCTGCTGCTGCTGTCCTGCTACTGCTGCTGCTGCTGCTGCTTGAACCTGCCCACCGCACACGTCAGGTCTGATAGTTGTCTGTAGCCATCGCGTCCACCGCCCAGGTGGTGTGCAGCGGAAGTATGAAAAGCCAAACCGAATCGTGTTTATTGACAACAAATAATACCACCAGGAGGTAAACTTTCCTGTTACACCATGTTGCGCCAAATTTGATCATGCATGGTAACTCGTACCTGGTATTGATTTTTATGAGGCCTTGTGCCGTCGATGGTCCGATCCATTATTTCGGCTCGTTGTTAAAAGAATCATTAACAATCGTCCTCGCGCGGCGTCATATCATTCAAGTTTACTGCTAATATGCTTCAGGCGTACTTCCGCGCCCGAGTAAACACTGGTTCATACGCCGGTGACAAGTGGTGGCAACTCGATCGCGGTCGCACAGCCTTTCTTGGTTGCGTTGTCTCAGTGCACTCTTGACCCCGCTGCTCGTGATGGACCCAATGCATCACTTCGCGGCTTTCTCCGTCCTCCACCCCGCGACGCTTCATCATCTTGGGCGGAATCACGGTAGCTGGTTTCCGGTTACCGTTCATTGCGAGTTGCTTGCAAGATGCATCACAAGCGGGTGTTGAACTTTCACAACGGAGCGTAGGGACGCAAATGTCCATTGTGTCTACACGTACCGTAGCTGTTAATATCGGTTACTATAGGTTATTATTTTGGAGCTACTGCAGTAGATGTATGCCAACCATGTGGAAATACTCAAAACTGGCCAATATTCACGTTTGCGTCACCCTCTAAATCATGATTATTTACTGTTGGTTTCACAAACGGCAGGTGTACGCAGCTCAGCCCAACGCCTCTTTGTTCTGGCCATCTTACCTGCCTCACTGCCCCAGGCATTGCACAGCCGTCGCAATTTCAGGCGAGAATGGGACGTTGTAAACATGGCTCTTGCACGACGCAACCGAGCTTCAATACCGAGGGCAGCAAGACGGCGGCGTACTGCAAGCAACATGCTGGGGACGGCATGGTAAACGTCCTTAAAAGACGTTGTTTACGTCCCTTCTGCATGACGCAACCGTGCTTCAATACCAAGGGCCGCAAGACGGGGGCGTACTGCAGGCAACATGCTGACGACGGCATGGTCGATGTTCGTAGTAGGCGTTGCTTGCATGCCTTCTGCATGAAGCGGCCTAACTTTAATATCGAGGGTAGCACGACGGCGTTGTACTGCAAACAACACGCCGAGGACGGCATGATTGATATCAATTGCAAGCGCTGCTCGAATGACTCCTGCACCAAGCAACCGAGCTTTAACGTCGAGGGAAGCAAGCTGGCGGCGTACTGCAAGCAACATGCTGAGGATGGCATGATAAGCGTCGTCGTCGTCAGCAGGCGTTGTTGTAGACATCAATCCTGTAGTACGGAAGCAAGTTTCAATGCTGAGGGCAGCAAGACGCCGATGTGGTGCAAGAAGCATGCTGAGGACGGCATGGTTGATGTCCATAGCAGGCGTTGCTCACATGCCTTCTGCACTAAGCGACCGAGCTTCCATGTCGAGGGCAACAAGACGGCGGCGTACTGCAGGCAACATGCTGAGCACGGCATGGTTGATACCCGTAGCAGTCGTTGCTCGCATGCCTTCTGCACTATGCGACCGAGCTTTAATGACGAGGGTAGCAAGACGGCGGCGTACTGCATGCTGCATGCCGAGGATGGCATGGTGAACGTTAGCCAAAGGCGTTGTGCGCATGGATCCTGCACAACGCAACCAAGGTTCAATTTTGAGGGCAACAAGATGGCGACGTTCTGCAAGAAACATGCCGAGGACGGCATGGTTGATATCCATAGCAAGCGTTGCTTGCATGCCTTCTGCACTAAGCGACCGACCTTCAACGTCGAGGGCAGCAAGCCGGCGTATTGCAGGCAACATGCTGACGACGGCATGGTCGATGTTCGTAGTAGGCGTTGCTTGCATGCCTTCTGCACTAAGCGACCGAACTTCAACTTGGAGGGCAGCAAGGCAGCGTTGTACTGCAGGCAACACGCAGTTGACGGCATGATTAATGTCAGCAAGCGCTGCTCGAATAACTCCTGCATAAAGAAACCGACCTTCAATGTCGAGGGCAGCAAGACGGGGGCGTACTGCAGGCAACATGCTAAGGACGGCATGGTGGACGTTCAGAGCATGCGTTGCAAACATGACGGCTGCATTAGGCAGTCGACGTGGGGTGTGCTGACCGACAGTGCGGCCACTGCGTGCATCCGCCACAGGGGTGACATCTTGGGCGATCCGGCGATCAACTTCAGAGTAAGGTGTAAGGCCGTGGGTTGTGAGAAAGAGTCGCGGTGGGGACTTCACGGGAAGCAGCCTACTCACTGCCGTGATCACGGCCCCTTCATCGATGAGCTCGTCTGCACCGTCGGAAGTACTCTCAACGAACAAAATGGTCGTCGCCCATCCTACGGTGCCGTAAGGGGCCCCTCGTTTCACGTAAAAACCGAGTGTTTGTTTTGAACGCTTCATAAGTGAACTAAAACATTTTGCGGTTACGTTTCGGTCATCCCTTGAGGCGGTCGATTGCCGGTCCAGATACATGCCTACTAGTGGACGGTACCAGCTGCTTGAAAGGGGGTGTCCTGATGTTTGCCGTATTGGGTATTGGCTGTATGCTATCTTACCTCAGACGCATGCTACGGTAGGGGTGGAAAACGTTTTCTGAGGCTCCTCATTTGAGGAGCTCTGTACATCATCTGAAAACTGGTTTCGAGAACAAGTACGCAACCCGATGAACAATCCCATTGCCTAGGTATGCAAGAACAATAGTGTAGAACACGAATGGGATTCCAACTACATTGGGCAGTTGCCCTTTTGAGAAGCCCGGTCAGTCAGACATTTTATACCCAAAACGTGCTGCCCCCATCGTAGCACGCGTCCTCACTGCTCATAGCCTTACAACCCTATTACGGCGCAAGGCGATCGACGTGGCAGTTGGCGCAGCCTGAGGCTTGGATTGGCAACGAGTCTTGCCCGAAAGTCGTTCCGGTAGTGGGAGGTTCCCCCAGGAGGAAATACGGCCGACGCCAAGGAAGGTACCCCCAGTCGTGGTTTCGCCGTATCCGAAGGTTGTAGCTTGTTGAGCTGGCATCGGCGATGGAGTCCACCGTTCCGGCTTGAATAGCGTACCCGGTGTTTGGCAAGCAACAGTCATCTGTACTGAATGCTCTAGTCTGGCTGACCGTCACGTTTGGTGACAAAATGTGGCGTTCGACCGCGTGGCAGGATCGACGCTCAGCATAGTGATCCGATTCAGTCTAGCTTTTTAACAGAGATGGCGGGGGTGACGTTGTGACCCCCGTGCTACAATAGGGGCAGCGCGTTTTGGCGAAATTAGGTACAGAGCTCCCCTAGTGAGGAGCCTCAGAAATATTTGAGTGGGCCGCTACCGTAGCATGTGTCCATGGCAGAGAGTCGTAGTTGAGGTGGTTCATTGCAGACCGCGATGCCAGCATTTTCGTGCTCTCGCTGTGGTGGTGGGAGAGTGCGACTGTAGTACGTTCGAAATGTAGTCCTGCCGTAAGTCGTGTATACATGTGAAGATGGTATCGTGGCGACACACACTTTTTTTGCTGAAGTTATGATCATAGATGAGGCGCCCCTTGTTCAACGTAAAGCGGGGCAGGCAGGTGTAAGCGTCGGGCATGCGGAGCCCGGCTGGTCTGGATATTGCGGGGTTTATGGGATACGCATACCTCTGAACTTAGCAGGAGGCGGAAGCAGCAAGTAGCCCGCGAGGATGATAGCCTAAAGGATGGACGCCACAAGTCTTTGCTGAATCATAAAGGCCGCTACCAAGTAAACATATTTTATCATAACATTGTCCCTTGTACTTTGTATATAATCTGGACACGGTCTCTACCCCAACAGTTCCGTAAACCTTCACTGCACAGTCGTGAGGTGCTGTCGTTTGGTAACGCTAAACCACTGCGTGACGCTAAGTACAACCTATTCCGGTAGTAATTACGAGCGGATCCGAGTTTCAAATCTACACCGCTCGAAGAAAAGGGACCTAAAAGAAAGAAACCAGAACCAACCGTCGACTTTTCGTACGGACAATCGCGACAACACACAATCACAGCGGAGTCATCTGCACATAGTAACAGCAGCGCGGTACATAATCACAGCGGGACTCATCAACCACAGCACCAGGGAAGCAGGAAAGCCGTCGCTTATGCCGTACGCACCCCGTGTCGAGGGTTGGAACCTGTCAAGGAATAGGCACCAGCAGCCTATCGTCATAACCAATGTTCAGTAGCGACAGCGACTGCAGTACAACGCCCTATCTAGCCAATGCTCAATAATATGGAGCACTACTGAAGAAGCAGAAGCATAACAGTCAACATTTTTGTAAAATTATTTCACATTCGTCATATGTGAGTTCGACCATTTGAGTGGTCGATACTCATCTGTTTTGCGATCGATCCACGTAGTGCTTGGGAATAATACGTCGTATATACTATTAATAGCACTGGCTGTAAATATGGGGCGGGAATACGAGATTACTCGCACAGCAACGTTACAAGAATCTTGGTCGGTGGTAGGGACGATTTGCAATAATGGCGCGGAGTAGCTACGTACAGAGCATTCCAGAGAAAAACATTACGTGCCAAGGAATGTCGCTGTCGGCCGGTCAGTACCATGACCTGCACGGTACATCTAACCGTAGAGGGTGTATTCTGCCGAGTTGGTCGAGATCGATTGTACCCACATTCCGCACTCTGCCTTTTATTTCGCTTCTCCCTCTTGTTTTTTCTCCTTCACCTTCATGGCCATCAAGCGGCAGTGTTCAATATGAGACCTCTTCTTGAATTTCCAAACACCAGCCAGGTAGTTTATTTAACCTCTACCAGCACAAGCCTGTGCTACCACTTGCAATTGGTGTACCCACACGATACCCGAATAGATAAGTAGAGCCATGATAAGCGCGGCGCGCACATTAGGGTAGTTAGGTAATTTTGGAGATAATATTTACAAGCACCAGCCGGGCAGTTTTAACCATAACCAACCAGCGCAAGCCTGTACGACCACCTTTCACGTGTAAGGATGTACCAACAAGATCCCCAAATAGGTTATAGAGCCTCGACAAGCGCGGTGCGCACATCAGGGTCACCAGGGAGGCGTTTCTGCTGATCCAGATATGGCTGTAGACTACTGCGAGGAGGACTGCCGCACCAGCACAAACAGCTGCCAAGAGGCCACAGAGAACAATTTGAGAACGACAGAGTCAAAACGCGGCTTGGCAAGAAGACCGACAATCTACTGCTCAGACAACCGTACCGCTAGAACTAGCACTTGTATCGCGTACGAGACAGACCTGCATCAGTTTGTCGATCTATCACTTGGTGCGCTAGGTTTTGAGTTTGCCCTTCATTTCGACGGGTCGAGCGTTGCAAAACTGCTACTCTCCGGGTGTTTCAGCGTTTACGTCCGTAAAACAAGATACGAATTCGTGGCTGACGCTCGAACCAAACGCAGCAAGTACGTACTATAAATTTACCGTGACAAAAGCCCAACAAGTTGTGGCTGAAGGCACGCACTATGTGGGCCTAAGGAAATGCGTAAAGTTGCGTACGTGCGGAGGAGTCCCATTCGTAGGGACGCATGGTGTCGGTGCTGGGTAGGTCGCCCTCCTCCATGGCTCATGGCATCTCATGTATTCTCCATTCTTCGTTCATGGCTCAAAACGTCTCACAAGACCAGATATCGTACGAGTCCTAGAACACAGGCTAAAAGACTCTGATCCGATGCGGGATGCACGTCCTCGGAGCATCACCGCATACTTCCGACAAACTACGTATACTTATGAGAGATTACAATTCATGAGAGAACTGATTTCATGCCACGCCTTTCTATAGCTTACTCGTCTACGTAGAGCACTCCATGACATTGGCCCACCCTGAATAGTCGTAGATGTAGAACATACGACCATCAGAGGATGTCAACGAAACATCCAGATATCGGAAGAGGGGTCGAAGACGCGGCTATTCGAAACGAACACAAATAAGGCCAGAGATTCACCCCACTCCTCGTAAAGAGGCTAAGACGCCTCTTGCAACAGTTAAAACCCGGTGATGGAGCTCACAGCAGTGGGAGTTCGAGGTCGGGTCTGTACTTGCGAGACACACGCTCGTACTAAGTACGCCATAGAGCATTCCGTGAAGTTGCGGAATCTGCAAACTTGTAGAACGCCCTACAGAAGTTTCGACAGTAAAAACACGCCCCTCCGGCCACAAAGAAACGATAATAAGCGAGGGACAGCTCAATTGGCCAAGGTTTGCGGGATGGGGTCTGTATGGGCTGCATGATCTACACATGTTTCTCGGGTGGGATCTGTACGATCTTCATGGTCTATCACATGTTTATCGGGAGGAATCTGTGTGATCTACAGTAGTTCTTAATCACTAACGAATCCACAACGAGCGGTAGGTGATCCAGATCGCGATCTGTCCGAGGTGTGCAAATATTCCACCATCGCGCGCTGTGTTTACGACAAAAACGACGGTGAAAACATGTTTTTCACGCAAACAAAAACGAAAAAGGCGAATTACCCGCTTGACGGGACGTAGGGGTCAATACACCACTAGGCACAAAACCAGGATTTGGTGAGAGCCCCGCGTTTCCTGGCCACTGTTTACGAAAAGGTTGTTTGGGGGTATATTTCTTCTTTTTTCTCGGGACGTTTTTATGAGTGATCGACGTTCAAGCTTGATATATGCTGCACATTGTCTGATGACAGACATGATCCAAATTCGAATAACAGAGCAGAAACAAACGGGTGCGCTGTAAGCGCAGGCTAGGACTGTTATACTTCAAACCTACTGTAGCAGGGATATGCCAACTTGCTAGCAAAAGCTGCATGCTTATTTTGACGCATAGGAAAACTGCAATAAGTGGAAACCGCTGACGTCACTCATCCCTTACAACATACATCTTCACTCACACTGCTCTCAACTTCGGGAATCGACACCCTATTCCGAATACAGCTGCAGCGAATAAACGAGGAGAATTTCCCTGGGTAGATCACATACAAGCTTTAACATCGCCAGCACGTCCCGATCGCATCCCATCCCACCCCGCTGCCCGCGCCCGCTTCTTCGAAAACTGAAGTTTATACACAACAAGTGCAACTGTCTCACTCAACGTGAAAAACGACACTGGTGAGCTATTGGTGGCCCTACCGCCTACCCTCCTGCACTACATACGATACACCGCACGGGTTCGATTACAACAAGAGAAACTGCCTCGGGTAGAGCACGTACACATGTCTCGGGCCTCGTTTCGTGTGCCCTCCTAGTCATTCGCGCAGCAACTTAAAAGCCCTGCCAGCCGAGAGTTGGTTTGTTTCACGCACAGAATACCTAAAAACGGCATCGCTAAAAATGTCAAATATCACCGTTTTCACCCCTCCCCTCCTATCACCCTGTTCGCCCACCCCTTCAAAACCTGCACTGTTGGACTACACAGAAGCACGAAACTGTCTCACTCAACGCGAAAAACCACACTGGCCAGCTATTGGTGTGTCCATCAGTTGCCTTCTGGCACTACATATATATCACATACATACAATTCCCGTATACCGGTTCCACTACAGCAGAAGAAACTGCCCTCGGTATCGAACATACAAACGTCTGTGGCCTCTTTTCATATGCGCTTGTCGATGCTGTACAAATCTAACCCCCTGTCAGCCACGGTTGATCCATTTCACGCCCGAAAAAACGAAAACGGCATCGCGAAATAGTCAAATATCGCGGTGAGAACGCCCCTTCCCCTACCCGTCACCGTCAGCCTGCGCTCTCGTCCCTTTCGAAAGCTGAAGTATTGTGCAACACAGAAGCGCACTATCACACTCGACGTCAAAACCAACGCGTGCTATTGGTGTGCCAATCAATTGCCTTCCTTTCTATTACTGTACCTTCCTGCACTACATGCACAATGCACACAACTTCCACGTACCGAGTCGACTACAGCATGAGAAACTACCCTGGGTAGAGCATATACAAACTACTCTGACCTCGTTTCATGGGATCTTACCGTTTCCGCAGCAACTTCAAACCTTTTGTCGCTTCTGAGGCAACTCCAAACCTCTGCCAGGCGCGACTTGTTCTGTTTCATGCACAGAATACCAAAAAACGGCGAAGCGGAATATGTCAAATGTCAGTATTTTCATGCCCCCCTCCTATCACCTTGTTCGCCCCCCCCTTCAAACGCCGAATTGTTGGACAACAGAGAGGCACAAAACTGTCTCATTCAACGTGAGACACGACACTGGCTAGCTAATGCTGTGCCCATCAGTTTCCTCCCGGCACTACATACAGTACATAGACCCCGCCCGTGTACCGATTCGACTACACTAGGAGAAATTGCCCAGGGTAAAACACATACAGATGCCTCTAGCCTTTTCCACGCGCTCTTGCCGATATTGCACCAACCTAAAACCCTCTGACAGCCACCGTCCGTCAGTTGATCTGTTTCATGCACAAAATACTAAAAACGGTGTCGCGAAATATGCCGCAAAGCATCGCGAATATATCGCCCTCCCCCCCCCTCCCATGAACCTGCTCGCTCGCCCCGTTTGTTATTGAAGTATTGAATGAACGCCGTAGAAGCGTACCTGTCTCACTCAACGTGAAAAACGACACTGACTTTTCATGTGCTCATCTATTACTTTCCTGCATTACAGTACGTATACAGTATCTACAACCCCTCGTCTACCGAAAATGCTGCTGCCTTGGATAGAGCACATACTGGTACAAATTATTCTGACCTCGTTTCATACGTTCATGTCGATGTTGCACCAACCTAAAACCTTCTGTCAGCCGTGTCAGGTGACATGTTTCGCGCCTATAAAAGCATAATCGTCGCGAAACATGTCGAACATCACTTTTAGCAGCCCCGCCCCCGCGCCCCTCCCCCCATCCCCCTGCCCGTTCGCCCCTGAACAAAAGCGGAAGTCGTGGAGAACACGGAAGAAGCGCAACAACTGTCTCTCTCACTCAACATGAAAAACGCCATTGGCCCTATTGGTGTGCCGACCTACTACAATAATACCTTCCCGCACTACATTCCTGGTACAGTATACACAACCCCTTAATCCCTCACGTACCCGAGCCCGGTGTAAAATTCAAGCGGAATATAGGCTAACGACCGGCCAGGATACAGGGCTTTCACGGATCAAGGGCCCGCTGAAGTACGAAATATTCCCATCGGCTCGTGCCCGCTGACCGAGTTTCACCCACACTATCCATCCCCGTACCCGTCCAAAAACGCCAACACAAACCTAGGGAGGGATTCTCTTGTTCCTCGGCCGGGTCGTTCCCGCCGACCTCTCATGTACCCGCGTAACAAACCTCTACAACCCCTCGTGCACCCGGGACCGGTGTCGAGTTCAAGTGGTATTGGCGAAACAATGACCCGGATACAGAGCTTTAATAGATCAAGGTCCTAACGCACAATACATTTTTAGCGGCGCGTGCCGCTGACCGAGTTTCACAACCACCAATCGTCCACGCACTCGTCCAAAAATATCCATCCCCAGACCTAGGGGGGGTACTCTGGTCCGCGGACGGGTCGTTCCCACCAACACCTCATGGCCCGCTGAATACTCCCCCCACCCCCCCCCCCTGTCGTTATCGGCCCTCGTTGTTGGAATTATGCGTGTTGAGAGAGAATACTACTTTCACTCGATGACGCATGCATCAGGTAAGGACGCTGTTTTCCCGCTTACCCACATCAATCGTCTCCGCATCCCTGCAAAAACATCTCAAAAACCTAGGGGGGTTCATCTTGTTCCGCAGCCAGGTTGTTCCCGCCGACCCCTCATTGCGAACTGAACCCCCCCCCCCCCCC
>JAYJMJ010000001.1:6274200-6287236 GCA_036873875.1 Laminaria ephemera
TACAGAGCGAAGCGAGGTAGTCGAGAGAAAACGGTAGCTAGCTGCTGCGCGCGAGACCGAGAGATCGAAGACTGCGCTTAAGGCCGAGAGATCGAAGAGATAAATCGACCCTGCCAGCAGCAAGCAGAACGAGCCATACCGCCTCCAGGAAAAAGCGGCAAAACAAAGAAAGCGTGTCATGTCTCGCCGTCCCCGCAAGAGGCAATATTTTTTAGAAAGTAGATCCTCCGTCTGACTCTGCACTCTCAGGCGCCGTCAGACGCGCTATCAGAGCTCGAGGCTGAGTTATTGATTATATATATATTAATAGTCGCCTGAGTAGCCCTCAGTGCTGCTGTACAGAGCTGAGGCGACATGTGGGTGAGAACTGAGAACAGATGTTGTAGAACTGAGTGAGGTCGCATGTAGATCGACAGGTCTCGTACGTACCTGTTGCTGTGTCCCGGACGGTAGGCATGATATCGCCATTGACGTTCGTCAGTTCGCGAATCTGGTAATATATCGCTACAAGTATAATTGATACCTGGTAAGTCGGTGCGTCGCTGCTGCTGCTGTTGCTGCCGCTGCTGCATCAGCTGCTTCATCCTGTCCAACGCACCCTCACTCGCACCCCCACCTTGCAATTGTCTGTAGTCACCGTGTCTATTGCCCGGGTGTTGTGCAGCAGACACATGCAAATCCAAACAAACTTGATTCCCTTCTTTCGGCAAGTTTACCAGGTGATGTAAAAACTTTGCCATTACTGTTGAAGAACGGTCGACTTTCCCCTTTATCAAATTTGACATAGTCAGCACAAGTATTGGACAGAGCATCCGCCTCGTAACATCAGCCGATCTTGTATATGTCTACATGGCATGTACTTGACGATTGGATGTCAACAATGCCGAGCTTTTTTGCTCACAAAGTGCGAAAAATATTTTTTGGCTACTGTTGCAAGTAAACGTGCCGATAGCTTGTCTGGCTAGTTAGTTGCATTGCAACCCGTCGTTCGCCTATAACGCATGCTGTTAACGGTTTTCATTGGTATCAACGGTGACGGTACGATCACTTACCAAACGTATATTGTTATTGGTTAGGTAGGTTGGGATTAAGGATACCCGACCAAACCGTCAATAGTTAGAACCGTCAATCACTAGTGGCTTACACTTCCAAGCTCGAGTGGTCTCTAAGAGCATATACATGTTGTCGGTTTCACCTAGCAAATTCAAAAACTTAGGATCTACGCATTTGTTTGGGAAACGATTCCTAGTGATTGACGCCCATACCGCGAGCGATGGAAATCGATAGCTGACACACATACGAGCGGCCTGCGCCAACCTCGGCTTCTTTTATGCCTTACAGTATGCCCAGGACCTAAAGATTGCCCGGGTAAACACGCTTTTCATCTATACGAATTCCTCCGCACATGGCTGTGCGGTACCTCACAGCAGTACTCCGAGCATAGTTAACATGCCTTCAAGACCGACCTGAACACCCTAACTTTGTGACTCGCGCTCGTGCTGCTGTATCATCTCGGCAATAATGGGTATGATCTCGCTCGGAATCTACTCTATACACCGACCATCGGTAACAACGCACGCGGGTTTCACCATTAGAGGGGCTGTGGCCTTACAGGTTTGTGAACGTTGGAAGGGGCAATTGGCCGTACATGTCTACTTCGAAGTGTACTTTTTACGGTCGGAGTTAAGGCTTATTGGATTTTCGTTGCTACTATCGGCTCGTCGAACAGGTCGCGATACTCAAACTGACAAGTATTCACCTGAGCAAGACAGTGAAATATTTAATTACTTATTTTCGTTCCACAAACGGCAGGTGTGCCCAGGTCATGCCAGTGGTTCCTTGTCTTGGCCACCTCCGGTGCTAAGCTGCTCCAGGTATTGCCCTGCCGCCGCTGTCTTCGGCGAGTATGGGTCGTTGCTCATATCACCCCTGCGCGAGGCAATCGACTTTCAATGTCGAGGGCAGCAAGAAGGCAGCGTACTGCAGGGAGCATGCTGAGGACGGCATGGTGGACGTTATCCACAGGCGCTGTTGCCATGCCTCCTGCACCAAGCGACCGAATTATAACGTCAAGGGCAGCAAGAGAGCGGTGTACTGTAAGAAACATGCTGAGGGTGGCATGGTGGACGTTCAAAACAGGCTTTGCTCCCATATCCCCTGCGCGAAGCAACCGATCTACAATGTTGAAGGTAGCAAGGCCGGGTTGTACTGTAAGCAACATGCTGAGGACGGCATGGTCAATGTCCACCACAGGCGGTGTCCACGTGACTCCTGCGGGAAGGAACCGAGCTTCAATGTTGAGGGCAGCACGACGGCGGCGTACTGCAGGCAACATGCTGATGACGGCATGGTCGACGTTCGCAGCAGGCGTTGCTCACGCGACTCCTGCACGCGGCGCCCGAGCTTCAACGTTGAGGGCAGCAAGATTCGGGCGTACTGCAAGCAACATGCAGAAGGAGGCATGGTAAACATCAGAAACAGGCGCTGTCACCATGCCTTCTGCAGGAAGCAACCGATCTGCAATGTCAAGGGAAGCAGCGCGGGGTTGTACTGCAGGCAGCATGCTGAGAGCAGAATGGTAAACGTTGTTCGCAGGCGTTGCTTGCATGATGACTGCGCGACGGAACCACGCTTCAATGTTGAGGGCAGCAAGACGGCGGTGTACTGCAGGCAACATGCTGAGAACGGCATGGTGAACCTCCGTGGCAGCCGCTGCACACACGACTCCTGCACCACAAGAGCGAGCTTCAACATCGAGGGCAGCAAGACGGTGGCGTATTGCATGCAACATGCTCAGGACGGCATGGTGAACCTTTACCGCAGGCGTTGCTCGCATGACTCCTGCACGGCGGAACCAAGGTTTAATGTTGTGGGTTGCAAGAAGCCAACTTTCTGCAAAAAACATGCTGAGGACGGCATGGTTGATGTCATTAGCAGACCTTGTTCCTATGCCTCATGCTCGCAGCGACCGTTCTTCAATGTCGAGGGCAGCAAGGTGGGAGTATACTGCAAGCAGCATGCTGAGGACGGCATGATGGACGTTCGCTGCAGACGTTGCTTGCATGACACCTGCATTAAGCAGCCGATCTTCAATGTTGAAGGAAAAAAGACGCCGGCGTACTGCAGGCAACATGCTGAGGATGGCATGGTGGACGTTCACAACAAGCGTTGTACCCATTCCTCCTGCAAGAAGCGACCGGTCTTCAATGTCGAGGGCAGCAAGGGGGGGTTGTACTGCAAGCAACATGCTGAGGACGGCATGGTAAACGTCGTCAGCAAGCGTTGCTCACATATCTCTTGCACTGAGCGGCCGGGCTGGGGTGTCCTCACCGACGGCGTGGCCACTGTATGTCACCACCATAAGAGCGGTATATTGGGCGGCCCGGTGGTCAACTTTACGGCAATGTGCAAGGTCGCGGGGTGTAGGAGAGTATCGCGGTGGGGATTCGATGGGAAGCAGCCTACCCACTGCCGTCATCACGGCCCCCTCGAGAACGTGCTTGTCTGTTCTATCGGTTCGGCTCGCGGCACGAGAAGTTATCGTAGCCCGTCGTACCATCCCATACGGGGCCCCTCATTTCACGCGAAGACTGAGTGTTTGTTTTGAACTCTTTCAAGGCGAACCGGCCTTTATGATGACACATCGGAACAACTAGCTGGTATGCGATCGTGGGACATGTGTCTGTTCGGAGCCTTACATACTCGTTTAAGCGTAACTCAAGCAATGAGACAGGTGACGCACCCTTAGGCCGTAGGTCTTCGCACGTTTCTTCCTCGATTATTGTCCAAGGTGGGGGTTTCTCTAAGAAGAGGATAAGGACCACGATACAATATGTGCCACCAGCACTGCCTTGGCCTAGTCTGAAGGTTGTGGCTCACTGAGCGGACATCGGTGGCGGACTCTGCAATTTCTACTAAATAGAGTACCTGCCTGGTGGTTTTTGAGCCGCAAGCAGCTGCACCTTTGGAAACTGTTCTGCTTGACCGTCGTGTTGCGTCACTATCGGTGCATTCCACGCGGTGCCTGGAAGGACGCTCAGGATGGTCGTTGCGATTCGGGACTACAACGTAACGCCCGGGATCGCGGGGACGACGCTGTGATCCCGTGAAAGACGAGTTCCCTGATCGAGGTTGTTCCCCGCAAAAAGCGAAGTGAACAAGTCATGCTCCCTCTGTGATATCGAAGACTGCAGTTTTCGTACTCTCAAGTGTCGTAGACCTATATTGTTCGCACACGTAGTTTGCCGTGGCAACAAACACCTTTGCTGCATTGCTAACCACAGATGGAGTTTCCCTTGTTCGACAGCGTTACCCCGCAGGCAGGTTGTAGTCATGGGGCATTCGGAACCCAGCTGGTCTAGACGGTTTGATGTCCTGCGTGAATACTCGGCGTCACTAAGAGGTAGGCGTACTGCGCTATGGAACGGTTGGTTATACGATGCGTGTTACATGCACGCCAGCATCTGCATGAATTTTATGGTTCCTTTAGAGGGCCTAACCGAAACATGGCTCTTGCGGAGCAATGTTCGAAAAACGTGTTTGTTGAATGGGACGTTCGTTCGGGTCCTCTTTGGTTCTTAGCTAAGGGAGTTCCCTCCAATTTTCGATTGAGGGGATCTCCGGTGGTGGCTACCCTGCGACGCTCCATTGGCCAGAATTCCTCGCCATACTCATTTGTCACGAAGTTTCACATATTTTGGTGCCGCCGGTGTCTAGTGGTGCTGGTCTCGGCAGCGTGTGACCTTTTCTCTGACCCTTCTCGGGTTCGGAGGGACCAAAACACATTTAATTTCTACCAGGTACAATATATGATCGATCCTCTTTTACTACAGATGTGTTGATTTGAGAATCTCGTTTTGTTTTCCTGCAATCTAATTTACCTGGTTTGTTTTACGTGGGATCACAAAAAATTTACGTGGGATCACAAAAAATTCAGAAGAGACCAAAATGAAGATCCAGATCTCCAGCTGTTCTACAATTCCAATGGTCGGCAAATACATGGACATGAAAGAAAGACCAACAAGCAAGCCACAAAGGGGTGCCCTCCCAGCAATACCCTGCTCCATGGATCCCCTAGCTCAGCCCCAGTCCATGTCGAAATTTCAGCTGCAGCTCCAGCATAACGGCCACCCTTGCGCGAATCCCAGCCCCTGCCTCAGCCCCAGCCCAAGTCAGCTCCAGTCATTGCTTGCACGTTCGCCCCGGGTCTAGCCTGAGTCCCAGTCTCAGCTATAACCTCAGTTCCAGCCCCTGATGTACCCGAAGCCCGAATCCAGCTCCACGCTTAGCCTCAACTGTAGCCTCACCCCCAGCCCCCGCCTAGACCACGCTTAAACCCGAGCCTAAGCTCCCTGTCCAGCCCTACTCTTCCCCCCAGCCGTAGCCCCAGTCCCGGCAGCCTCAGTCTCAGCCCCAGCTCCACTCTTGTTTGAGCCGTGGCCTCTTTCATGCCGCTATAGCCCCAGCTGGAGCTCCAAGCCCACCCTTCCACTCAACTATGGCGTCAGTCCCAGCCTTGAATCTACCTGCAGACACAACCCTAGCCTCGGCTCCAGTCAAACCCGACGCTTTGCATCCGCCTATGCCGGGTCCCCAAACCTGGCATAAGTCCCGAGCCTCAGTTTCCGCTATGGCGCCGAGCCGTCGCCGGCCTCACCCCCAGCGAAAGTCATAGCTTCCGCCTCATCCCACAAACAAGCCCAGGCTAGCCCCACCTGAACCCTCAGTCCATCCTCAGCTACAACCCCACCCTAAGCAGTCGCTCTATCCCCAGCCTCGAGCATAGCCCCAACCCGAACGCTGATTCCAACTTCATTCCTGGCCCCAGCCGTCACCTCTGCCCAACGCCCGTCTCCAGCCGCAATATAAGCTTGTGCGGCAGCCCGACCCCCGCCCACGCCCACACCAACGTCCACGCCATGCTCCAGGGGATCATCCCAGAGATCACATCCCCAGCCCCAGCCCTAGTTCCAGCGCGCTATCCTCCTTCGCAGCCCCGGTCCAAGCCCCGTATGTAACCCCAGCATCGGCCCCGATTCAGCCCCGACCACGAACCCGGTCCAATCCGTAGTACCCCCAGTATTGTCGCCGGCCCAAGCCCAGGGACAGCCCCTGCTTAGCCTTTGCACCACCGCCGACCCCAGCCCTAGTTCCGGTGCCAACCAAAACCCTAACCCCTACCTCTGCCCAGCCCTAGCCCAAGTCTCCTCACAAGCTCCTACTCCAACTCCAGCCCCTCTTGGATCCTTAGCCCCACTCCCAGCCCTGGCCTTCATGTTGGCCACCACTCCTAACTCAGATCCAAGCCAAGTGCAAACCCTGGACCTCCCCCCTAGCGCTGGCGTGAGCTCCAGCTTCAAGCCTAGTCTCCACCACAGCCACCAAGCCTAGTCTCCACCTCAGCCACGACCTCAGGACAACCGAATTTTCAGTGCCAACATTTTGTGAAGCCCCAGCCTCGGTTGCTTCCCCGGTATTTCTTGCAGTCCAAGTCCCAGTCCGCTCTCCTATCCCAGACTCGCCCCGAGCACCAGATCCAACATCACACTCATCGATACACCCACCTCCTGCCCCACTCGTAGCCTCAATCCCACCCCGAATTCTAGCCTCCACCTCAGTCCCTTCCCCTTCACAAAGGTATGTGCCAGCCCCAGATCCAGCTATAGAATACGTCTATGGTCCTGCCCACGCCCCAGACTCTGCTCGAGACCAAACCCCGGCCCCAGACCCAGTACCAGGCCCAGACCAAAACTCAGCCCCAGCTTCATGCGCAAGCCTAAGCCGTAGCTACAGTCCCAGTCCGATCGCCTTCGTCAGCCCCAGCCCCAATCTCCACCGCAGTGCTAGCGTGCCAGCCTCAGGTTTAGTTCCAGTCTTGGCCTCAACCCCAGGCCAATCCCTAGCCCAAGAACGGTCTCCAACCCCAGCTTCGGCCCCTGCTCTAACGCCAACCCCGATCTCAAGCCAAACCCAACCCCATGCCCCACCGCCTTCTTGATATCTGGCTCACAACGCGCATCAATCGTGGCTCCAGCCTCTACCTCAGTTCGTGCCTCCCCCTCAGCCCCGCCCTGAGCCTAGCGCAAGCCCCAGCTTCATCCCCGATTAGTTTCCACTTCCCCTGCTCCTACACCAACCCAAGTCCTCAGCCCCGACCTTGGCCTTCGCAGTGGCCGCGGCCCGGCCTCAGCCCGAGACCTAGACTCAACCTCATCTCCAGTTCACGCCCCCGCCCCGGACCTACTATAGCTGTAACATCAACCGCAGCGCCTAGGCTCCGGCTAGAGAACCACCTCAATCTCCAGCCCTGGCCCAGTCTGCCTCTACCCCAGCGCAAGCCCCAGCCAGGACGCGATAGATATCTCCGGCGTCGGCTCCTGTTTCAACGCCAACCCCCGAGCCCAAACCAAGCCCCAGCCTATTCCGCAGCATCTTCTTAGCCCCTGGCCAAATTCTAGCACCAGCCCTGACTCCAGCCTCGGCCCAGTTCTCGCCATCCGCCGCAGACCCACTCCCACCCCCAGTTCAGTCGAAATATAGCCCCACCTCCAGCTACATCCTCGAGCTTAATCCTTGTACCTACTCGTACTCCATCCCCAGTTAATGTCCCAAGCCCCAGCTCCTATCCCAAGCCCCAGCCCTAGCTTCTACCTTAGCATCGGTGCGAGTCACAGGCACAACCATAGCCCTAGACGTCACCCCACCCTCGTCCCACGTCCCATCCCCGGCCCTAGCTGTATCACTACCCCCATCCCCAGCTTCAGTCCCAGGCCAAAACACTCCAGCTAGGACAGGCTCTAGCCCCAGCCCGAGCCCTTGCCTCAGTCTCAGCCCCACCCCGATCCCTAGACTCCACCGTATCCTCTGCCTCTGAAAATATACCACTGAAGCCCTAAATCTCGGCCTTAGCCCCTGCCTTAGCCCCGACCCGGTATAAAGCCCCAGCGACAGCCTTAGCTTTGACTAAGTACGAGTATACAGCGCAAGCCCCAGACGCGGACTTAGATGTAAACACAGCTCCAACCCCAACCCAATCTTCGTGCGAAGCAAGCGCTCCTGCGACAGTACCAACCCCAGCCCCATGCATAGCGTACGCCTCGGCTTCGTCCTCACTGCCGCCCTCAGCCCCGGCGCTAGCCCTCAACTTAGCATTTGGCCCTGGCCCTGCCCCAGCCCTAGCCTCGGGTCAATGCCCGAGCCCTGGCCTAAGAGTCAGTTCATGCCCCGGTCCCAACCTTAGCCTTACTCTCCGACGCATCCCAGTTCTTGTCCTGGTCCATGCATCAGCGCCACCCGCAGCCCTAACCCAGTCCTGGCCTTCACCTTACTCCTGACTCAGCCCCAGTTGCAGCCTCAACCCCAGCTCCAAGGCCATGCTTTAGCGTCCGCCTTAGCTCCGGCCCCGACCCCCGCCCCAGCCACAGCATCCTCTTCATCCTAAGCACCAGCTCCAATCCCAAGATACATGAGACGATAAGGGTGGCACGTTTTGGGGTAAATCTCTTCTGATTCACTGGGTTCCTCAATTGAGGAACTAACTACTCAGTACCATTCGTTTTATACCTAGGTCATGGGATTGTTCATCGGATTTCACTGCCCTTTGTTCTCAAACCTCGTTTGGGTGCGGTGTGTAGATATCCCCACGTGAGAAGTCTCGGAACCCATACGCGCACCAATACCGTAGCATGCATCCCAGCCCCAAGCTGTAGCCCCAGCTCCAACCCGAGACATTGCTAAATCTTCAGCTCCAACCCAAGCTCTGACCTCAGTCTCTAACTTAGCCTCCGTACTAGCTACGGTCCGAGCACCACGCTCGGTTCGAACCTCAACCCCGATCCAAGCGGCAGCCCAGGCGCCAATCACAGTCATAGTTCCACCTTAACGCCCTTAGCAACTCTTGCCCCAGCCCCAAGATCAAGTCCTAGCCTCCGCCTCGTCTACGGTGCTAGTTCTGAATTCAGCCCCCAAGATAAAACCCCTGCCACAACTCCAGCTCTAGTTTCTGCCATCGGATGCCCCTTCCTGCCTTATTATGCCTGCGTGTAACAACATTGTTCGGCCTCACAACACGCAATATGTGTCCACCAGCAAACGCAAACCCACTTGCACAGCGATTGGGAGATCTCCAGGCCACATCACGACCAGCTCACGAAACTGTGTAAAATTAACCTGCGGCAAAGAAATCGTCATAAAAGCTGTATAAATCACCCCGTACAGCACGTGCAGTCGCGTGTGCTACGGGAAAACAATCTCCGCAGCTACCAAGGGGGGCTCGTCTACTTGCCGCACATGGAACAGGCGACCATGATCGGATTCCATAGTCCGCTATGCTCGCAGACATCGTTCCCTTAGAGGTGAACACTCTAGCTCTACCGCGATCGTATCGTCTACATGCACCAGAGCATAAAAAGGTTGTCACTCCTCTCCCGTCCACTGGGGGAACCCGGTACACCGAAGGTAAGCAAACAGGGCGTTATATGTTTGTCGGCGAGCTGACCTGCACGTGGCTGGCAGCCGCCCGACCTAACGGGGTGGCAGCTGCGTTGTGAAATGACGTGTGGACGTGAAAGTGTTCAAGGGCGGCAAAAAACAAACACCATAATTCCGGGCTACTCCACATCGAAACTGAGATGCCTATCGATTATCGTGAGTTCCTGGAACGCGTACCCAAGTAGGGGACAATGAGACTATCCTACGGGCATTTCCTGAACAAAATCCTTCACGTACGTTCATCTTGCCCGACGAGATGCGTGTAGGGAGTACCGACCGGCGACGCGGGCGCAAGATACGCTATGTCACAGCTTGCAACACGTGGCCTGATATACAGGAAGGGGCGCACGAAATACAGACGTCAAAAAGGTCAGATCATGGATATTTATTGGATTTGAGGGGGAACCGCCAGCTCTTAGGAGTGACACGCGCAGACCAAAGATGCGGTCGGTCACTTCTTACGGGAAACACGTGTGTGGTCGAAACGCAGGTCGTCGGCTATCTAAAAAGAAATATTACCCTGATACGAAGAATGGACCATTCGAACTATTATGACCGTACTGTAAGGTGGCGTCTATATCCCCGCCGCCTACCTACTCCGGAAGCCCTTGAGACTTGATGTTCATTTGCAGGACATTTCGAAGGGATTCATTTACGTCCCCAGACCAAACCACCGCCCCTGTCCGCGTATACGCCGGGGAATGTGTGTTTCGAGCACCTCCATGCACGCAAAACGGCCCTCTTGGGTGGGCATGAAATTTTAGGGATTGATCCCCCCAAGAGCTAAAGCCTGCTTTACTCCCCCGGTCCCGGCAACCACGATCGGATCCTGCACCAAAGCAACGCATGGACGGATGAGCCCAACCCAATACTAGCGATGCTAGCTACTCTCCTGAGGCGTTCGTCATCTAAAGCGGAAGGGATGCATACCAATGAAAAGTAGAAGGTAGATGAGCATGTATGTAAGGAAAAAAAAAAGGTGGAGCAAGGGCAGCAGGTGGATTAGGGCGACAATAAGCCTGACGTAGGTACAGAAGAGAGGGAGAGATTGTGCGTAGGTTTGCCTTTGGGTGTAGTTCCCTTGCTTTTGACCTATGCAACGGTATAGGTGCACCGTTTTTTTTCCGAGGCTCCTCACTTGAAGAGCTCTATACCTCTCCCAAACACTGAATTGGGGAAAGAAAAAAAAAAGTGGTAACTGATGATCAATCCCATGGCCTAGGTAAAAAAACGAAAATTGTTGCAAAAAATGATCGAAATTCCGACGATTTGGGGTTAAGGAATCCCGTCATTCAGAAAGCGTTTCGATCAAAAGGTGCTACCTCTATCATGGCACGATTGTTTTCTCCGACTTTCTGGGAATGTTTGTGAGTGATCAACGTTGAAGCATTGAAGCTATTATCAATGCTAACCATTAGAGGATGGCAAACTTGACAATAATGAAGCAGCACGAGAAAAATTGAGGTGCGGAGACGAACAACAAGGGCAACCGCCTGCCGTCTATCACACCGCTTCAATCGTGAAGAACGGCTGTTGAGGAATGTGTATGTGTTGAGGATGTACGTGTTGAGGATGTATGTGTTGGGGATGAATGTGTTGAGGATGTGTTGAGGATGAGTGTGTTGAGGATGTATGTGTTGAGGCTGTATGTGTTGTATGTGTTGTATGTGTTGTATGTGTTGTATGTGTTGAATGTGTTGAATGTGTTCAAGGCGCGTGCTACGGTAGGAGTAGCACGTAAATGCTTCGAGGCTCATCGCTTGAGGATCTCTACACCTCATGCCGCAATTTGATTTTGGGGGGGATTTGTAAGTGAAGTCCGAAACACAACCCCATGTGCAAGGTATCTTTTGAATAATATTGTAAAATATACATCGGGTACAAAGACAATGATTAGCTCCTCGGTTGAGGAACTCGCTCAGTGAGTTTGGTTCGGGTACAGCCCCTACCATCTTACGGGTCTAGAACACGCATGTTAATCGTAAAAGTAGATTGATCAGCAAGCGCAGAAATCCAACCAGTCAGGAAAAATGAAAAAAACAGAAGAAAAAAGTCGACGCCATCAAAAAATTATAGTTTACTCCAACAAGTTGTATGAGGATCGTATAGCCTATATCACAATAATTCTCCGGGAGTACCTTTTAAATATCGTGTCTAGAAGATTTATCTGAGTACCAGGTATGTGATAATGTTTATCTTACCAATGGCCGTTTGGAATCCTTGCCGAAAATACTATCTTAAGGGCCCCACCAAAACGAAATCAAATAAATGTAAATCGTTGGGATAGCGAATGTTCATTTTAACTCAGGGCATCGTTGGACTAAAACGGCGGATGAAGTGTTGTCTTGATTCTTCCAATACAACAAATGGGTCTTGGTTATTTCAATACAGCAAAGGGCAACACCTAAAACAAAATTCGACATCTTCAAATGAACACCTCTGCAGTACTATTTGTATGGTCTCCTTTTGTGCTCAACATACCACCACCGGAACCACGAGACAGATAGGAAACACTGAGAATGCCCCAAAAAGGGTAGGTTTCCTCCTTGGGAGCGAGAAATATTGTGACCCCCGTTTTTTTACTTGACCGGGTACATCCTGAACCCGAGAAGCGACAGCGAAGGTCACGGTCAAGTACCGTCCTACCGATACGTTGCACGGGGTACTTCACCCCCTCCTCGCATCCAGAAAAGTAATTTGGTCCTGTGATGCCGCGTGTAGATGCAGCTACAGCGGCCCGGTTGATACCGATGTTTATGAACGTTCGGACGGATACCGGTGATTGTGTAGGTCGAGTTTCCCCTTCGTCGCGGAGTACGCACGACGATACAAGCCACGCGGATTAAGTAACGCCTGGCCACGCACAATTGCCTTCGATTTCGCCAGCACCTTCACTAGATCAACAGTATTCTTCACACACAGAAACATCAAGTCCGCGGTTAACGTTTTTACCTGGATGCAACAAAGTGCACATTTCACCGAGACAATATATACTGTCCGCCTTTACTGTCAACGGAAGAGGGGCTTTGTCGCCATGTGCGAGATACAGAGTGACCTGCACCTTAACGTGCGCGAAGCACGAAAGGGAATCAGCCACCGATGCGAATTACATGATGTCTTGGAGAGAACGCGCACACGGCCTGTCGAGCGATGAAATACGCGCTCAGTCTACGAATGAATGAGGTCTGGGGATAAGAAGACAAATACCACGGTAGAGATGCAACCTTTTTTTTCTGAGGCTCCTCACTTGAGGAGCTCTATATCATACCTCAGCAAAAAACCTGATTTGGAGAAAAAATGGAAGTGCTATTTCGATGAACAATCCCATGGCCTGGGTAGACAACGAAACATGTCGCGAAAGAGGACTGAACTTCCGATGATTCTGATTTAAGGAGCCCCGTCATCCAAAAAATGTTTCAGCCAAAAAGCTCTATGAATACCTCTATCGTAGCGAGCGTCATCGGTTAATGTCGACCTTCACTTCTCTGCTACGGTAGGGGGGGGGGGGGGGCCCTTTTGGGGCGTTTTTTTTCAAGTGGTCGGGGGT
>JAYJMJ010000001.1:6295500-6312141 GCA_036873875.1 Laminaria ephemera
TCCGAAATATAAAGGTTGTAGGCACCTTGTGGGTTTCCTACATTGCTCAACGCCTCCACAAGGATATTTTTGCGCGCGCATTGGAGAATAGGGGGGTTCCGGCCACCTGTGTACTGCTTTACAATTTCACGAAGTACGTCGCCGTCGAATTGTTTGTTACGCTGCTCGGAATGAAAATGAAAATGGGGGTAACTCCTCAAGTGACACACACTACGGCAAAGGTGCACCCTTTTTTTTTCTGAGGCTCCGCACTTGAGGAGCTCTATATCTCACCCAAAAAATCATATTTTGAGTAAACTGAGAGTGCAACCCGATGACCAAACCCACGGCCTAGGTATAAAACATATTCATATCGCAAAAACAAGAATGACATTCCGACGATTTTGGGTTAAGGAGCCCCGTCATTGTCATTCACAAACAAAAACGACAAAAAGTGCCACCTCTATCGTACTATTAGTACTACTAGTAGCAAGCGTCCCCTTACCTTGGGCAACAAATAACTAGTAACTAGCCGTCCAGTCCGGTCAATTCGCAGCCCGAGAAAAAATTACATGTACTACCATTTTCCCCACCATACAGGGCCATCGCGTTCGAGGAAGAAACGTCCAAGGTCTACGTGACTATCGACATCAAAGGTCCCAACTCAGAAGACGTGGGGGTTAGGCTGAACATGGTCACTGCGCCAAATAAGTCAAAGAACAGCGAATCGCTCTCCCGGCGGTTGAGCTTTCTTCGATTCATCCCAGGACAGATTGCGGAGTCCACTCGGCTCACTTACTCCGGTCTCGGCGGTTGGATGGCCACCAACAACGGCGGCGGCGGCGGTGACGACGGCAGCACGAGCAGCACGAGCAGCAGGAGCAGCAGCAGCAGCAGCAGCAGCAGCGACAGCGGCGGCGGCGGCGGCGGCGGCGGCGGCGGCGGTGGCGACGGTAGTAACAGAGACAACAGCGGCAGCAGCAGCGGCAGCAACGACGGCGGCAGCCGCAGCAACCCTAGCACGCGCACAACTGGCGGGGGTGAGCGGGGCAATCCCTTTGGCGCGTTTAGATCGTCGTGGGGGGCTGTGGGGGAACAATTGGTCGACGGTCCCACGGTGTAGCTCAATCGTGAGGTTCTTGATTTGTAGCCGTGGGCATTGCAGTACCGCGAGTTAACTTGACACACGACAAATACACATATGTGGAAGTGTTGTTTGGTTTACCCCTGGGGGGCGGGGGGGGGGGGGGGGGGCGGGGGAGGGGGGGGTAGCATGGACAGAGAGCAGCCACCCAGATTGACGGCGAAAGGAACTGTCCGCAAACCGAAGCTACCGTCGGCGGGTCCTGCGCCGATTGGATTTTTGTTCTTGTTTTTACATATCTGCGTCCGGGAACCCAACGGCCCCAGGAATCGGCAAATGTACCTGTCTGCGCCCGGGACCAGACATCCTATAGATATTATTACGAGTACAATGCCGTTTGAGACTCTGGAGCTTGGCGCCAAACGGGACGATATGATGTATAGTGCCGTTTTGAGGCTCCACAACGGCGCTGTGCCGTTCGCTGGCGGCGCAGTACAGCCGGCGCACGCCAGGAAACATAGCTAGAGCAGTAAGCATATGTAGCTATGTATACCCGGTAACCAACTGCCCCTGAAAAAAAACATCTGTATCTGTCTGCATCATGGCCAAGACGTCGACAAAAGTTTAACAGGCCTTTTGGGCGCCAAACCAGGCGATAGGGCGACTCCACCCTATGCGTGCAAAGGGCGACTCCACCCTTGAACAACCGCATCCCACGATTTGTTTGGCGGCGGTAGCCCCCGGTGTGACTCCACACGGGTGACTGTGCTGCTCGCTGACGTCCTCGTGCGGCCGTCGCGAGCCAGTAAGTGCAACTGCCTCAGAATCAGGCGACACCAGGTAATTAACGGTGTCTTACCTGCCACATCAGTGATCCTATAGTGTAATGCAATGTAGGTTCAGTTGGCGCGCAGTAAGCATCATTCAATAGTATACAGGTACGTAATAATAGTGTACCGACGTATTTGTCCAGGCCTTTTTGGGCGCCAAACAAGGCGATAGGGAGACTCCACCCTATGCGTGCGAAGGGCGACTCCACCCTTGAGCGACCGCATCCCACGACTGTTTTGTGGCGGCGGTCACCCCCCGTGTGACTCCACACGGGCAATTGCGCTACTCGCTGACGGCCTCGTCCGGCCGTCGCGAGTCAGCAAGTGCAACTGCCTCAGAATCAGACGACACCAAGTTATTAACGGTGTCTTACCTACTGCATCAGTGATCCTATAGTGTAATGCATTGTAGGTTCTGTTTGCGCATAGTACGCATCATGCGATAGTATACGGGTACGTAATAATAGTGTACCGTCATATTTGTCCAGGTCTTTTTGGGCGCCAAAACAGGGCAATAGGGCGACTCCACCCTATGCGTGCGAAGGGCGATTCACCCTTGAGCGACCGCATACCACGAGTTTCGTAGCGGCGGTCGCCCCCCGTGTGACTCCACACGGGCGACTGTGCTGCTCGCTGACGGCCTCGTGCGGCCGTCGCAAGCCAGCAAGTGCAACTGCCTCAGAATCAGGCGACACCAAGTTATTAACGGTGTATTACCTGCTGCATCAGTGATTTTATGGTATAATGCAATGTAGGTTCTGTTGGCGCGCAGTACGGACGCATCTTCCGATAGTATACTGCAGCACCTAGGCGACAGCGCTGCACGCTAATGATATTCAACGGCCGTCGCGAGCCAGCAAGTATATCGACATGACAACATCTGCCCCAGAATCAGACGAGACCAGGTAATTAGATGTGTCTCGCCTACTCCACAACGGCTGCTGTGCCGGTGGCTGGCTGGCCCAGTACAGCCAGCGCCCGTCAGGAAATATATCTACAACGTCAGATATTTTATAGCTATACCATACCCGGTAACCGACTGCCCCCGATAACAAACATGTCTGACTGGTCTTGGTCCGAGCGTCGACAAAGAATATATACAGGTACGTAGTAGTAGTGTACGCCATATTTGTTCAGGCCTTTTGGCGCCAAACAACGCGATAAGGAGACTCCACCCTTGAGCGACCGCGTCCCCACGACTTCCGTGGCGGCGGTCGTCCTCCCCGTGTGACTCCACACGGGCGACTGTGCTGCTCGCTGACGGCATCGTACCGCCGTTGCGAGCCAGCAAGTATAACTGCATCAGAATCCGGCGACACCAGGTAATTAACTATGTCTTACCTACGACGTACTGTATCAGTGATCAATCTCATAGTGTAAATGCAGTGTAGGTCCAGTTGGCGCGCAGTACGCATGATGCGATAGTATCGTGCAGCACCCAGGCAGCTGCGGTGCTCGCTGACGGCATCGAACGGCCGTCGCGAGCCAGCTGCGTCCCAGTATGTATCCGGTATGTCTCTAGAGTGAGAAGACTACTTATGCCATATACTTATTTTGCGGACGAGGTTTGGCGAGCAGTATAAGGAGCGTACATAGCCACTCTCACAAACCCCCACAACTCCCGCGGCAGTGATACGAGGTAGGTAGTATTATGACTAGTAGACGATTCTGCTGTACATGTCCGTTGCAACGAGGCAGTCTCGCTGAACACATCGTGCAGTATAGATTCTACCCTTCTACCCGCACCGAGTGGCGCGAATCAAGAGCACCCTTGAGTACTCTTAATATTATAATAGGCAATGTGAGTATACACTAGACCAGTACCTCCAGTATGGACCTGTACACATCCTGTACTAGTACTGGCGGATACCGACTGTTGCTGCTTCTGTGCAGCAGCTGCTGCTGTCTCTGTACCAGTAGCGGTGACCATACGTACAGAATAAGTTTAGACCAGCGCTCCCAGGACCTCGAAAATACTAAGTACCAGGTTTTATAGCCCAGCCCACGCAGTACCGAACCCCGAAATATACCCCGGATTACTATCGACATCAGTACATATACCAGGTAAGTACAGAGGTCTAGATCAATACTCGTACTTCAAGTTTTGATCTGTAAATGTACTGTCAGCTGCTGCTGCTGTCTCCGTAGCAGCAGCAGTGAAGCATCCATCACATACCGCAGGTAAACTGCAATGTTGGCGATACAGCAGTGTCACCTATCATACTGGTATGGTGTCTCACATACGTATCAGGGACTATTAATAGCTTAGACTTATGCCCATATTTGCAGTCTAGGCTCTGACAAAGTACACGAACGAGCACAATCGTGGTCCCACGTAAGTGCGGTAACCTTTAGTGCGGGGCCCCAGTTTAGTGCGGTAAAAATGGCATGTCACGGCCTCTACATATAATATGCTACGCTCTATAGTGCGGGATCCCACTTTGAGGTGTCTTGCCGTTAAAATAACAATTTTTCTACACACCCGCTCGGGGGGGTCCCAAAGTATGCTTGTTGTATATCACGACCCAGTTCTCGATTATCCGCGAGCTTTAGCGATCTATCACTGGCAACCCCATGTACACCACACGCACCACTTCTGGAGAACGGTGTATCCAGCTCAATGGTCCTGTCGGCCAATCTCCCCCAGTTTCCGGTACTGCTTGTCTGTCCAGTCAAGGTATTCCACCCAGGGTCCTCGCAAATGCCCTGGCTTGATTGAGCAATCCAGCGACTCTCTCATGTCGGCTCAAAGAAAAGGCTCGAATGCCTGGCTTGGTTGAGCAATCCAGCGACTATCTCGTGTTTGCTCACGTTATCAGCAAGAGCCCCAACTCGCTTGCGCTCGGCGTGCATTTGCTAACCAGCACGCGGCGAGTTCCGCACGAGACTGGTCGTGAGGTGCTCATTCCTCATTGTTACATACACCATAGACTCTGACCCAGATCCTCGAGATAGACATGCTTCATTCTCATTGGAACAATAAACATCATTTTGTCTGTTACTTTGTTTTTGTACGTTTACAGACAAACCTATCCTTTTCGCGAACGGCGTTATGGTTAGGCGCTGCGAGTTTCACTGCTTTAGGAGTCCAGTTTCAAGACACGTTTTTCTGAACGAGAGGCAACAATTCGCGTGTACATTTCACGACCGACAGGCAATCGTTGGACTGGCCAGGTAGAACCTACATAGCGCTGTTGCGTGACTGGGGTGGCAGAGGCTCGTTGCATTGCTGGTGCAGGTAAAAGGGTTGGTGTTGGTTTACTTTGTTTGAAATAACTATCTGTTGGGCTATGCAAAATAATACCAACAAGAATTGTGCACGGGTTGGATTCTCGGCAGCAACTCTTTTTCGTCCATAAGCTTGCCTGATCCCTGCAATTGTTTTAGGTGCTTCGGGAAAAATAAGGGTTGTGAAAGGCTCTTAGATGTTCTAGTGCGTGGCAAAGGGGGTGCCCGGAGAGCACTGCTGACGAGATCAGTATTGAACCTCGAAGTGCACATCATGTTCGTCATAAGTAACGGCCTGTTGGACTGAACTGCACCCACGTTTTCGGGGACAAACTACTCGGATTTTGTGTGGAAAGCGTGGCTGCAGCTCTAAACGTTCGCGTGGCGTAAGTAGCCCGACAGGCAGTTCATCCTAACGAACAGGCCCGTGGTCAGTTGTCGTCTCCCCACGATGGCTGGCGAGAGTGTTTTTGACGACGACGACTACCTAGATAACCGACCACAAATCCGCCCACGTGGCAGCAGAGGACGCGATGCATCAGGAGAGGGTGCCCTGCTCTAGCCTTCTCACTCCAGCGGTATGCCACTGTGATGTTCTCGGACATCTATCTGGCGTATATGGTTACACCCTCTGCATACCTTTGCACGCACTTGTTACTCGCAGAAGTCCTGTGCAGGGTAGATTCTTACTAAAGCCGATGGACCCTTACTGAAATCGTGTCGCCCATAGCGCTCACCACTATCGCTCTATGACTGAAGCTGCACGCGGGGGAATACTGATGCTGCTGCAACCTATTAAGGAGGCATGGTAGTAGGTATGTCTCGTACGAAGGTTCACCTCCAGCGTAGCGTCTATTAAACGAAAGAACGCGACGTGCCTGGGCCGGGTCGCAGCAATCATCGCGTACTTCACAAGTTGGTCGAAGGGAAGTATATTCGCTGCTGCTGATGCAGCTGCTGCTACTGCTACCGCCGCTCGTGCTGTTGCAGCGTGGATTCCCACACGGCATGCACGATGCCAACGAAGCCCGCCTGATACCCCACTCACATAGTCACCTGACCGTGTCTGTATCAATAGCGTGTCTGTCACCCAATTGAGTGCGTGCGAACCCCCGAAACAACGATTGGCAAAAAGGAAAGAGCAGAATTCAAAAGTCTATATCCACTGAAAATGGTGGCAAACTATGTTGTTCAAACATGCCGCAGCCGCTCCGTTCCATCCAAGAGTTGGTTTAAAACCTCCAACCACGGCATGCAGAAGGCTAGGCTAACCAACGGCTATTACCCTCACGCTGCCATGTTCATCGTGGCAGAGCGCAGGCAGACCGTAAACCCCTTGAAACAAACCCCGTTGTAATCGTTGTCGTCCACGAACGCATATGGTACGATCTCGGGGCGCGTTTGGAAAGTCTGTTTTTCCTGGCCTAGCGTTTTTATCGCCGTCAGATCTTTAAACCAATCTTGTATTTGCGTTTGTTACCATCGTCTCGATATCAATATTGCTGTCGAAGCGTGCCGAAGCTGTTCCGTTCCATAATGGATTTTGAACATGGGGTCGAATGCATTGAATGCCTCGAACTTCGGCAGCTCGTCCGTCGCGCCATACACTTGTTCCCTACCACTCTTCTTACCGTATGCGTAGTCGACGCTACCGGTCTGTTCGATGTGCGACTTGTGCGATTCTCGAGGTCGGCCCTGCCTTGCGCTTGTTCCCTAGCTCGCTCACCGTGTATGGAGTCGCCGCTACTGGTTGGCCCGGTTTGGGACTTGCGCTGGTCCTGACACCCGGTTGCCTCTGCGGCCGTGACCCCGTCGGTGCGATGACGTATTTGCACCACTACTCGCATGGGTAGCGCCCTCGATGGGGACAATTACGTGCAACGTGCGTGACCTTGCCTCAAACGATAGTGATAGAAACAAGGTGCTGAATTCAAGTTCTCCCACTTCTCGCTCGTTTTGGCTTGGTTGCGCTTGGATTGATTCATGATTTCCACCTATACCCAAACCAACGCACACAACGCACCGTTCACGTCGAAAAACGCCGTGGCGGCCCTTCAACAAACTAGTCAGCGCACTGTAAGCAGCAGCGCCGCGTCGGACGTGCGTTGCGAAGTCTCAGCTGTGCCCGAGTTCTCACTACCCGCTCCTCATCAATGAATCTCGACGCCTCGAACGTAAGCCTTGCGCATGCGCGGGAACCCGACATGGGGACACGCGCTACGATATGGGAGGGACGTTTCAGCTTAACTGTTTCCGACCGACGGTGCTCCTCAGCTGAGGAGTTCCACAATGGCGTTAGGATGCTATCCATGATTTGTTATATATTGTTCTTCATGTACCTACAGTAGCCAATGGGCGTGTCCATCGGATTTCAGCGTACCGCTATTGTCATAGTCACGTTTTGGGTGAGGTATAGCGCTGCTCAGGTGAGAAGCCTTCTAATGATTTTCGTAAATCCCTACTGTGTCGTGCGTCCCCGATACATCCTTCCGCATGCACGACACCCTTACCGCGTCGTGCCTACCTGATGCATCCTTCCGCGTGCACGAGTAGGCGAAAAACGTATGGTGAGTTTGATCGCGACCGCAGCCCCCCGGTCTTGAGGGAACTTGGAGTCGCCCTGCTCGACCGACGCGCCGATGCCCATCATGCCAAATATGTTTTGTTTTCCGCTGGCCTTCCTTTACTTGGCATAGTCGATGATTGTTCGCAGGAACTACCCGTTGAGCTACTTCCGTCGCAGGACTGAAGTAGCGAATGGCTGAAATAGCGTGGCTGAAGTATCTCAAGGTACTTCCTTGTAAAGAAGTGTTGACCTGGTTAGGCTTTCTTGAACCAGGATTGGTCTTCCGCGCTGAGCCATTGCTTGTTTCAGTCATCCGTGTCAATCACTGGAACCCATAGCGCAGTCGCCATTGGTTTCATGGGCTCGTTGACGCGTATCACGGTACGGGTACACCGGTGCACGTGAATGTTCCTAGCGCCCCTCACTTGAGAAGCTCCGTACCCCACCCAAAACCTGACAATAAGAAAACGAAAGTGCAGCCTGATGTACAATCCCATGCCAAGGGCATGTAACACGTATCAGGGCTAAACGCAAATACTATTGCATCGACAGTGAGTAGTTCCTCGGATGAGGAGCCCGTCAGTGAACGATCTTGACTAGAAGGTTTTCAGTGAGCGATTTTAACTAGAAGGTTTTACATTCTTTTGTAGGGCTGCTACACTTCCCGGAGTCGTAGAGTTCTTCTGTTAGAGAACGCTATTGACCTGCCTAGACAAACGTTGGGTACTGTCTTGAATGCCTCTGGATCTATGATAACATACGAATTATAAATATTCATTTTTTTCCCTGCTGGACAACTCTAGCTGTTAAGCTTGTTGGCGCCGGCCAGGGTTGTGCCAACCTTTCAACGCACTCTGCGACCGGAGTAGCACGTTTTGGGCTAATCATTTCGGGCTGACAGGGCTCCCCAGACGCATGCTGCGGTAGAGGTGCACCGTTTTGTTTCTGAGGCTCCTCACTTGGGGAGCTCTATCCTCCTCCCTAAACGTGTTTGGGGAACAACAAAAGTACTACCCGATGCGTAATCAGATGACCTAGGCATACACTGAAAATCATTGCAATAATATATTGAAATTCCGACAATTTTGGGTTAAGGAGTCCCGTAATTCAGAAACCATCTTAGGCAAAAAGTGCTACCTCTTTCTTAGCACTCGCCCCCACCTGAGATGATAGAAAATATCGTTGGGATCTCATTTGTGGTTTACGTTAATAATTCGTGATATATCTACCCCATTGGGTTGTGCATCGGGTAGCACTTCCAGTTTTTTGTCAGAGTCGTTTTTTTTGTTTGAGGTATAGAGGTCCCTAACTAAGGAGCCCCAGAAACAAAAGCGGCACGCCTAACGTAGCATCCATCTTTCCGCCACTACATTCAGCGCTTCTGAGACTCCGAACGTTTGCACCAGACGTTTCGTGATGTACCGCTGGAGAGATCCATACCCATGACGACATTTGCCCAGCTGTTCGATTGTCTTGCTGTCATAGTTTTAATGGTGCGACTGCAACTACACCAAGTCGCGACGTTTGCTAGATACATGGATCCCCTACTGTTTATCCTACTTCATGTGTGCCAATCATGTACTCATGCCCAGGCTACAGTAGCGAAGACTCACGTTTTCTAGACACTTTCATCCGTCCTGGGCTTACTGTTTATACCTCGAACTGCTGGCGTGCACAGCTCAGGTTGAGCATTCCTTCTCTTTAATTCCTTACCCCTTCCTGAAATGCCACATGCCGTTCACCACTGTAACCCTCCGTGATCATGCGGCATTGCTCCCATGACTCCTGCACCAAGAGTCCGTGGTTCAACGTCGATGGGTGCAAGATCGGGACATACTGCAAGGAACACGCTGAAGACGGCATGGTGAACGTACGCAGCAAGCGTTGCGCGTATACCTCCTGCGCGACGAGTCCGTGGTTCAATGTGGAGGGCACGAAGACGGGCGTGTACAGCATGAAACATGCTGAAGCCGGCATGGTGAACGTGCGCAGCAAGCACTGCAAATACAACTCCTGCACGAAGACACCGTTCTTCAATGTCGAGGGCAACAAGACAGGTGCGTACTGCAAGTCACATGCCGGCGACGGCATGGTGAACGTCCGCATTAAGCTTTGCTCGTATCGCTCGTGCATCACGACAGCTTGCTTCAATGTCGGCGGCATAAAGACCCCTATGTATTGCAAGAAACATGCTGAGGACGGCATGGTGAATGTCCGCAAACAGTGTTGCTCGCGTGACTCCTGCAAGGTGACGCCAAGCTTCAGTTTTGAGGGAACTAAGACGCCGAAATATTGTAGGAAACATGCTGAGGACGGCATGCAGGCCATCCTCTACCGGAATTGCGTACGTGGCTCCTGCACAAGGAGATCGAGCTTCAATGCTAAGGGCAGCAAGTCACCGAAGTACTGCAGTCAACATGCTGAGAACGGCATGGTAGATGTCGTTAGCCGGCGTTGCTCAAATGTCTCCTGCAACACCAAACCGAGCTTTGATATCAGAGGCAGCAACTCGGCAAATTACTGCACTAAACACGCTGAAGACGGAATGTTGAACGTTCGCAGCAGGCGTTGCTCGAACGATTCTTGCGCGATTTCATCAACATTCAATTTTGAGAGCAGCAAGACCGCACTGTACTGCAAGCGATATGCCAAGGATGGCATCGCAGACGTCTTTAACAGCCGTTGTTCACATGACCCATGCGCGAAGACAGCGATCTTCAACTTCGAGGGCAGCCAAGTGGGGGGTGTACTGCAAGCTACATGCTGAAGACGGCATGGTGGATGTCGTCAGCAGGCTCTGCTCGCATGTCTCCTGCACCAGGGGAGCCAGGTGGGGTGCGCTGACCGATGGCGTGGCTAGTGTATGCGCCATCCGCAAGAGAAACATTCTGGGGCTTCCTGTGATCAACTTCAAAACTCTTTGCCAAGTGGCCTGTTGTGGAAAACTGTCGAGGTGGGGATTCCGCGGGAAACAGGCAACCCATTGCCCCGAACACGGCCCCCTTGAGGACGGGCTGGTTCGTACTGTCACTGCCGGAACGACTAGCCGAAAGAGAGACTATCCCGGCTCACTGTGTGGTGCCAAAAGAGCCTCTGTCAGAATAAAAACCGAGTGCTTGTTTTGATATGTTTCGAAATTAAGCGGGTTATATTTTGTGGTTTCGGTTTGATCGTCTCTGGAGGCGTTCGATCACGAGTAGACAGGAGTACACCTGCTGTATAGGAACTGGTGCATCTTATCAGTAGTTGCTGGGGCTTGCTTTGATGTTGATGTCAAGGATCCTGTTTGCCAGGCAACTTGCCGGCATCGCCGTTTGGAACCGTCCAAACCTATTTGAGTGCCTGGCAGTGGAAGGGACGGGTGGCTTAGCCTATAGCAATGATGAGGGATCTGGCTTGGTTGTTCCACGATGATCATGTCAGTAGCGGAGTCTTCCAAAAGGAGACGTGGGCAATGCTGCAAGAACGACTTCGCACAGCCTGATAGCCTGGTCCTTATCCTCTGTAGTGAGCCCTCATCGGCGATGACAGAGGGCATTTTTTCTCCGTGCTGAATAAGGTGCTTGGCAAGCGGCAGAAAAGTAACTTACACGATACGCTGGAGTGTACCTTTTTGCGTCGAGAACAACCGTACGATTGGACGAGGTGGTAGGAAGAATGCTCAGGATTGAGGCGCGTGTCACGATAGAAGTCGCACTTTTTGGCTATTTGGTTTTCTGAATAACGGGGCTCCTTAACCTAAAATCGTCGGAATGCTATTCTTGTTTTGCAATAGGCGTTTTTCGTATACCTAGGTCACGAGTTTGTTCGTTGGGTTGCAATTTTAGTATACTCAACATCCGTCTTTGGGTAAGGTATAGAGCTCCTCAAGTGAGGTGCCTCAGAAAATAATGGTGCGCCTCTGCCGTAGCTTATGTCATGATCATCCTAGTTTGTTAATGCAGGGGTTAAACGGGGATGATGACGAACATGTTATTTCTCTGTTACAGCAGGGTACCGTGCTGGTCGAATTTGTTCACGGCTGGTTGCAACACCTGAACATACCCGTGTTGTAGTCGAGACTATGGCTGCTGTAGATTCGACAGATCCTCGTAGGCACAACATGTGCTTATTGTGTCGTGGAAACAAACACATCCCGGGAACAAACGCACCCCGTATATGCTGGACAACCGACGAGATCCGTCTTGATGTAATGACGAGCGTCGCAAGGCAACAGGGCGTACAGCGTACGTCCACAAATAAGGACGCGTGGAATCAGACAGCCAAGCTGACGTTTTGAGTGACACTAGATATACTGGATTTGGGCATCGTGCTCAGCGGCGAGCGCTACAATACGCTATACTAGAGTAGCCTATGCTCAAGATTGGTGTCGCAATATGGTCAGATGCGGTGCGGTGCGTCACACCACTGATATGTTCCAAACAAACTCCGGCAGGAGGGACAGCTGATAGCAAGACTGTATGATGCAGTCACCAATATGCACAGAAGGCCACGAGCATGGTGACTTCCTTGTGGCCCCGGTGGGCGCGACGTCTTTCAGGAGTGAGGTCGTTTATCGCACGAGCATGACTGCAAGTGCAGGCGACGACAAGCATCGCAAGCTTGCACCGGTAACGTCGGTAACATGTACTACAATAGGGGTAGCAGCATTTGGCCTACCTGGTAACTGGTTTGCACTGTCGGGGTTATTTAACTGAAGAATTACCCATTATCGTTGCAACCCTGTTTGCGGTATACAATATATTTACTGGTTGCTACGGACGCGTGCTTGGGTAGAGGTGCACTATTTCGTTTCTGAGGCTTCCTCACTTGGAGAGCTCTATCCTCCTCCCCAACACTGGTCTGGGGAACAATAAAAGTACCACCCGATGAACAATCAGATTACCTACAGTAGGTATACAACGAAAATTATGGCAAAATAATGTTGAAATTCCGACGATTTTGGGTTGAGGAGCCCCGTCATTCAGAAACCGTCTCAGGCAAAAAGTGCTACCTCTATCGTAGCATGCGTCTACACAGCTAGGCAGTGGAATCTCTCATCGGGTTAAACCTCCCATTTTTCTCAAGCCAGTATTTTGGGTGAGGTACAGAGCTCCTCAAGTGAGAGCTCTCAGAAACGTTGGGTGCATCTCTACCGTATATCGCATTTGTCCGATCCGCATTCTCAACCGGAGAGTGCAAGAAACGCCCGCATACGGGAACCAAAATGCGATCCACAGCGGCTTGGTGTTCTGTCGCGCTGGCCGGTTTCAGGGGGGTAGGACATCGACAGGTCGCCAAGACCGGGAGGCCACGGAGCATCCTCCCCAGAGTGTGGATCCCGGGGGGTGTGGATCGCGTGGGGGAAAGGAGTGAGGGGGGGGGGCTCGCACGAGAACGTTCGACAACCGCTATGGGTAAAGCGAATGTACCCCCTGAGCACACGCAGCATAACTCATTCGCTGGAGTTAAGCCCGGGATTTGTCGTCGATACCATCCCGGCTGAACCTCGGCTGACTGTTTTTTTATGGCTGCAACTTGTCAAAAGAGTTTCGTTTGGAGGCAGCGAAGCGATTCGTATGTGATGAGTGTACCGGCTCTGATAGAAATTGGGTACCAAATTACGTCGGCTTCACCTTTAGGCGGCATGTTTCTGGAATGGTCTTGGGAGGAGAACAAGGTGGGGAGGGGCGGGAGAGGGGGGCGTGCATTGGGTGTCCCGACACTCGTGCCAGGCAAGCGAAGGCCAACAGTGCGAGTTGCGCCTTTCCCTTTATCTGGTAGCTTTCGTGGCATAATATGCTACACTTGGCAATACGATCTTGCTACAGTACTGCTGTAGTCAGCATACTCGTACACCCACATATCACAAATCATCAGTCAGACAAATCGCCATCGACTACTGTTCTACTTCTCTGTTGTTTTGCCGTTGTTTTGCAATCCACACCACGTGGAAGCCGCCCCGTGGAGCACATCTTGCCATTTTTTACCCCCCACTGGCTGGCGTGGCGAGGACACAGCAAGCACCTGACTGCGCACTTGGCTATAGCGAACGAACCAGCCACGCTATGTGTAAACTTCGACAAACGCCGTGAAGCGAGCGTTGATGCATGAAAATAGCACCATGCCCCCCGACCGAGCGATCGCGTCATCAGTGGTGTAGAAATTGCTGCAATGCAGCAAAAAAAACGTTCTGCCGTTTTGGTTGTGATGTGCTCATGCATGGCCTTGCTGTGTGGGCAGAGATGGGCATAGTGATCATGTGGTTGGTGATGGCCGACGATGAGGATCCGGCCAGTTGGATCATGTTGTGCAGGCCGGCGCCGTCGAGTAACGCAGTGCGTATCAGCTGGTTGGTGTGTGCCCTAAGGGTGCTCACAACTATAGGGGCTTGTGGCTTGTGGCTTGTGCTTGGTTGGTCAAACACCAGGGGAGACAAAGTGTACATTGCTCTCGCATTCTCTCTGTACGAAACCCGTGCAATTGTTGTTTCGCCTCACAACATGCTGCCAGTGCTATGGTGTGCTCGGTACTCGTAGTGACAAGAAGATCGTGCCCGTGTAACCGCGAGCAAGCGCCACTGGCGGAGGAGGAGGAGGACCATGCTTGAGAGTGAGCACCCTAGGCGCTCTCGGGGCGCTTGCAGCTGTGGGATATCGTTCCATAGCAGTGCAGAGCTTCGTTCGTCCTCGGGCAATATCAGGTCTTGATGCTGCAGGTGTTGGTCCTGCTGGTGCTGCTTCCGCTGCCGTAGCAACAGCAACCCGTTTGGCCAACTCGGCAAGTGCGGTGTCGAAGAGGCGGGAGCGGCGGGTTCATTGCGAGCTTGTGGGGAGGGGTACTGGGAAGGGCTCGGTGGTGCTGCTCAGGGCTTCGATGGACGGCGATGATGATGACGATGAATTCGACGCGGTGGGTAGAAGCGAATGTTGCCCTCAACAATCTATCATTGCACACGTCTTACGTCAGCATGTGCTCCGCCCACAGCCCACACGTCTGTATTGACTGATAATTGGCCTTGCCTGTAGAGCAGCTGTTGCAGACAGGTGCAGGCATGCTGTACGAGCCGTTCGCTCTGTACGGCAGGGGTATTGCCGTGTGTCATGTTTTTATATCTCAGCTGAAGCTCCTTGCCGCCTATTTCTATGAATAAGTTTGGCCTTCCGAAAGCCCCCGCCGAATAGCACTCGTATTTAGAAGCCTGTGCTTCGAGCTCATGATGCCACCAAAACATACCGGCCTGCGCTGCTGTAAGATGTGATCGATTTGTCAACGTGCCGCTGCTGTACGCATCTCCCCTCTTGAGCCCCTCAGCGGATGGCTGCCCCACGTGAGAAACACTCTTCCCCGCCCAAATGTACCGGTACCTGGTATGTATCATATGTATACAGCAATCGGAAGGGGAGGGGCCAACATGAAAACTCAAGAAAAATAGCATTATTAATAGCAATCAACACGTACGTACGCGCACCTGTTGTGCCGTACTCTGCTTACATACTAACCAGCTACCCTAGGATAAGATTTGAATTGCTGCAACCCCTTACCACCGACCGCCCACATCCGGCCCGCTGCAGCTCTGAACTGCCTGTCCATACGCAGTGCTGCTGCTGTACCATTCATCCGAGATGTGATGGCCCGGGTGATGTGTCCTACTGATTGATGCCCTAGGCGTACGAGTGCTGCAGTCCGTCTACTCAACGGTGGTGCTACTGGTGCTACGAGTGTACATTCTCGAATTCGATAAGATGTTTGTTTTGAGTACGTCATAGCGCGCGACTTCGTATAGGGTTGGAGACCGCTGGCGTACATGGTACTTGCAGATTTTACTAGGAAATCGAAACTTGAAGTTAAACGTTGTTGGTCGGGGTATTTTACGATAGCGTACCACACCAGTAGGATATACCAGCTACGTATTATATTAGGTAAACAACAGATATGCAATACTCGCACGACGAGTATAATATGTCCTCCGCGCTGCTCGTATAGCTTACCGGCATATTGCGTACATGCCGCTTTTCGCCGCCATGTTGGAGACACTGCGGAGCTATTCTGCAATGCCTCGCCAAACCCTGGGGAACAGCAAGTACTTCAATTTCTTTTTTAAGTATACAGCACCCGCGACCGACGCTATTTTAATAGTAATAAGCGTAAAACACCCGCCACCGACGCTATTGTAAGAGTAAGGAACGTCAATTAAGGTCAATTTGACGTCGAGGCTCTATTTCTTATATGTTCGCCACCATTGAGCGCGACTCAGTACTATATTACTAGAGTACTCTTGGCTAGTAGCCCCTTTGCAGCTGTATCCACGTTTTTGGCGGCAATATACTTGGAAGTTGTGTGAGGCCAGTTCTGCATTAGTGATTAGTATGGCACCCGAATTTAAGCACCGTTCCTTCCGTCAAATTTATGTTTTCGCTAGGAAAGCGAGCCTTAATTTATTACAACCAAATTTCTTAAGAGCGGGCTCCGTCTGTATCGGCAACCAAATAGGCGAATGCGTCGTACGGTACAGCAGTTGTTGTCTTTCTTCGATTTTTTTTCCGATATATTTTTTCCGATATATTATTTCCCGATATATTTCCGATATGTTTTCAGATCTATATTTTCCGATATTTTTTATATTGTGGGCATTTTTATAAGGTTTCTGCGTTATACGAGTACAAAAAGTTCGTTCGTACGTACGTACGTGCACGTTTATTTTTTGCTTGCCCGTATCATATGATACGTTCGTAGGCGACACGTTTATTTTGCACCTGCTTCTTCTGCTCAAGTAACAAAACAAAACACACCCACCCACCCACAGCAACTATGTTGACGTAGTACCTCCACCATGTTGTGTGGTATAGTCTATCGAGTCGATGAGTTGCAGCAAGCGTTCGACGTACGAAGACGAATCGTACGAAGACGAATCGTACGAGTACATTGTATCCATATATCCGTATCGTATTGGTGTTTGTACGTAGTTGCGGTTC